>CAUOFW020005343.1:0-27534 GCA_963454935.2 Ilex paraguariensis
TTCAGATTTTGGTGTTGAAGGACATGGTAGAAGAAGATTGTGTGATCTATCAAGTTGATTTTTTGATCTATATCTGTCTTCATTTTATGTTGTTTTGCTCATCAAATGTAAACCCTAATGCCGCCTTGTAAGGTTAATAGATGAATACATTTTTGTATTCACTTATATGCATCGTCAACAAATCTTGAGGCTACAATTCCAACAAATCCATTAACCCAAAATTAATTTACAAGTACTTAGACTTATACCTCAACCAATACCATGGTTAGATGCACCTTTCCTTCAGTAAATCTCTACTCCAAATTCCTCCACCAGAGTTATGGGCAGCTTCACTTGAACGGCTCCATCGCAAGGGATCGTTTAGGTTCTTTAAGCAACCTTCTACACCAACATCCTCAGGGTGCACAATTTTTTAATGGGTATTGTAACTCCAAACAAGAACCCTTCTTTAATGTGCAAAGTTAAATGAAGATTCAAGATGGATATCCTTTGGTTTCTTTGGGATCTATAGTTTCTAGATTATCTCTCAACGCTTAGAGTCAAAATATATGTTCACGAAAGAGATACCCTAACTCTAGAAGGCTTCCTCTATTTATAGGCTTAGAATTAGATTAAACTTGGGAACCAAGTAAACCAAAATTCGCAAACGACCACTCTAGAAATGTGAGAGTGATGAGAGGGCAATTCCTACAAGAATGAAAAGAGGGCCCAAACCAGCTCTGGCAAGCAGACAATGCTCAAGCGGCCTAATAGTGGCCCAAGGGTAGAGTCTACTTCATAACTCGACAACCTTCTTCAATTTTCTCTCTAAGTGTTCGGAGAATGCTCTAGCTAAAGGAAAATGCCAAGCAAAACTTATCCTCTTGAGTACTAAAGGGTGTTGCTCAGTTAGGGTCCGATAAATGACTCAATCTATCTTTTCAAAACACATTTAAGGTTTAGAACATAATTTTCAATGAAAAAGCATAGGAGTCATTTATAGTTATCCCCAATTTCATTTTCATTACCCTAATCATCCTAAGCTTGAGTATTTCAGCAAGCTCCCCTTAACTATATTTTCATTTAGCTAATCTCTAGCTATTCATCAAATTTCAACCTAATTAATCTCAAAATTTTTCTCCTTTTTGTCATGAAGTGCCAAATCATAATAGGAACAATGAACATAGAGAAACATGGTATAGATGAGATAATCAATGGATAGGCAAGAAAAACTAGAATACTTTAGTACAAGACCATTCATAAATGAACAATGATAAGCTCCCATATGGTCCTACAATAATTCTCCTAAAACTAATGGCTCAAGTGGTTGTATCATCAACATAACCATCATGATCTCCACTTCATCATCACATCCTCCACTGCATCAAGGCTATAGCTCAGGCTCATCATTTGCATCAGTAGGTAAGGTAAACCCTCTATTCTACAACATATGCCTGATTTGACTCATCTCCCTATTAATATTCAATGCAAAAAACTATCCCATCAAGAGAATCAAGCCTACGAGCTACGAGACTATGCTACTCATCCATACTATGAATAAGTTCTAATAATCCATGACAGCCATCCACTAAGCAAATAGAGATGTAGGAGGAACCCTATGTCGTGGTGCACGTGAAGTGCTAGCTTGTGTATGAATAGGTGGTGGTGTACTCCTCGATGGCTTAGCCTCAAAAGTAATAGTAGGTGTCTCAAGCTCTACTCCTTCTTCCTTAGCCTCTACATAATTGGGATCAAACACGTAACTCATGTGAGTTTCACTTTGCCTCATAGATTCCTTTCAAAGTGGTTTCTTTGGTCCCTTCCTTTGATCGGTATCCAATGTAATCATAATGAACCCTAAAAAGTTACACTTTCCAATGCATTGTATAGGTCAATTACTTATAATTAATGTTTAATTACATATAAATTATGTGATTCTAATAATATAGGGTAGATTAGAAGATTAACGTGAATTGCAGGGCAAATGAATTACATTAGCAAAGTTTAGAGTAAATAAAAAATGGAGGAATCAACCAAAAGAGTTAGATGAAGACTTTCTAGAAGACTATCACCATCTAGACGATCCCTCAAAGTCAGCATTCCTGCCAAAGATGCAACAAATAGCCTCCACCATCACAAGTAGGAGGAAAATTGGAAATCCTGTTGAAGACCACCACCTGGACTCCAAAATTCACCATCCAGACACCTCCAAAATGCTATGGGTTTTGAATTTTGAAGAGTTAGTGGTGTGTTTGGATGCCTTCGTCAAAAGATGGATTTTTCTTTTGACTTCAAACTTTAGACTTTAAGGGCTCCATGATTAGCACAAAATATTGCATATTAGGTATGCCTTTTATACCCTTTTATACTTGCTTTTGTTGTGAATTTGGGGAGAAATGCGATGAATCAAACAATTAATGATGTTAATGTGTGATTGTAGGTAATGAGTTGAATATAACTTGAGTTAATTCCCCCATCGTAGTGCTTAAAGTCAATGGAGATGAAGGGGTGACTTAACGAGAGGCTTGGAAGGTGAAGAAATCAAGAAAAAGCAAGTTGAAAGAAAACCTTCTGGAAGGTTTAGCCCTTTAGAGTTGGTTCTACTTCAAGACCTTCCGGGAGGTTTTGCTCACTGGACTACTATTTTCCTTGTTCCTACCTAAACCTTCCAGAAGGTTCTACCCAAAAATGCCAAACAACCTGCAACTCAAGCTCTGCCACTTGTCCCTTGGCATCTCTTACACACATACATGCCTCTCTACACTTAAGGTTGGACTTTGGATGTCCAAGCATTTATGAGGAAGAGAGAGAAGAAGGAAGCCTGGAGAGTTGCAGGCTAGGCTTGTCCTAGCCTGTTCAAGTCATGACCTTAGCCCCCCAATGATGGGAAGCCTCTCACACAAGTTATAGGACCTCCATGGACAAAAATTAAAGGACTCTTGACATTTTATACAACATTATTCAACATTATAGGGAGAGAAGCAAAAGGAGGAAGACATAGTTTTGAAGAAAGAAGTTGTAATTTTTGCATTTCTTCTACCCATTTCACTTGTTGTAAGCTAGAATACTCTTGTAATCTTCATTCAATGCACTTTAATCACATTTATTACAAGTGTATTTCAAGTTTATTTACACATTATAGATTCTACCATGTTTGTATTTAAGTTTTTCACTTCAAGCTTTTCGAATGGGTATTAAATGCACTTCTTTGTAGTTTAACTTTTCTTGCATTAATACAAGTTTCAATCTGGATCTCTTCACAATGTCTCTTCATATTATGTATGTCTTTGCATTAAATATCAGTAGCTAAGCTTTAAGTTGGCTAATTCAAGGGAGAATTCCCCTTAGGTATGCTAAATCAACTCTTTTTCATTCTTCCTTGTAGTGTAAGGTGGTTTGGTTTGACTAGGTTGAGTGTGGACGTGATTGTGAGCTCTTGATACACCGTAGAATTGTCATGGGGTATGCTTGAGCCTATATCACATTAGTCCCTCACTTCCCACGAATCAATCGAACACCTATGAACCATTGGAAGAATGTTTTGAGTTGATTTGACATTCCCATTGGAATAACCTTTTTGGATTAGCCAACTCTCTTTCCATTACATTTTCTATCACAAACTTCACTCACCAAAACACTAGCTCAAAAGATTTTTACACTTTTTCATTTTTTAAAAAATCACCTTCACATGATTCAACCTTCCTTCCCCGAGGAGACGATCTTAGAATATCCATTCCAAGTAAAACACGACACTAGAAAGTCTCTCTTCGCTTGGAGAGCACTTTTGCACACACACACATTTTGTTCATCCACACACGTTTTCCCCATTTCTTTTATGATATCTGAGGGAGAGTGACGCTCACCTAACCATATGAGCCACATACACATTACTGGAATTATGTTTGGAAATTAGGGGCAAAGCGGATCAATCATTTTTGGTGCCGTTGCCAGGGAAGGCAAAGCGTTTAATTAAGAAGGTTATTTTGGACAACGGAAGTAAGTCTCGTGAATTCTCATCACGGGCTGAGGTACGTTGTTGCTTGTATATACTTTTGTTTACTTGTCTTTTCATTCATAGATATTGTTTTGTATGTGGGGATGAGACGAACAAAATAGATTGGTTAGACGACCCCTAGAACCTATCATGAATCTTGACCAAGACCCACCCGAGGATACCAGTGATAATTTTTGGGATGTTGGTACTAATGTCCAAGAGGTGGGGGAGTGCAAGATCCTAGAATGCCAAACCTTAGAATGCATTTTCCTCAGCCTATGAATGAGGGAAACCATATCCCAATTGATCATTCGGCAAGGTCAATTCGGGATTATCTTCAACCCACTCGTAGCACCACTCCCTTATGCATTCTTTTGCTGGTCCAAGCTCATGCCTTCCTAGTTAAATCGGGAATGTTACAACTACTTCCTCAATTTTATGGAATTGAAAGAGAGAATCCTTTTTTTGCAAATTAAGGAATTTGAGGAAATAGTTACAATCTTCCTCACTAATCATGCCATGGAAGACATAACTCGCCTAATATTGTTTCCCTTTTCCCTTAAAGACAAAGTCAAAATGTGGTTGAATTCCTTGAAGCCTCAACACATAATCTCTTGGGCACAAATGCTTTTTGAGTTTTTGAACAAATTCTTTCTTGTGCCTAAAACCATTGCTTTTAAAAAGTAAATCCAAAATTTTATATAAAGCCCAATGAGCAATTTTATCAATGTTGGGATTGCTACAAGAAATTGCTACAATCCATTCCACATTATGGTTTTGAATCATGGCAATTGGTGAGTTTCTTCTACGAAGGGATTGCACCAGGCTATCTACAATTCATAGACATGATATGCAATGGACAGTTCTTAAACAAGGATCTCGATGAGGCCCTAAACTACTTTAGTACATTGGCACACAATGCGCAATCTTAGGATATCATGGATCCCACCTATGTATTGAGGTCTTCTCCAGGTAGTAATCAACCAAGTGAGGGAGGGATGTATGATTTAAGGGATTGGGAAGACTTCCTTTCTAAAATCACCTAATTTTCTTGGAAAGTGGAAAGTGGAAAGTCTTGAGGTTAATAGGAGACATGAGGAGTCCAACATTTCTAAGACCGATGAGATTTGCTTTATTTGTGAGAGTGTTAAGCATTCCATCTCAGAATGCTCCAACGTTCTGACACTTAAAGAAGTTTACCATGAGCAAGTCAATGCCTTCAATCAAAATAGGCAATCATTCTCCCCATACTCGAACACATACAATTCAGGTTGGAGTAATCACTTGAACTTCAATTAGAAGAATGAGAATCCCACTCCTCACGGGTCTAGTTCATATTCACCTCCCATACCTCCTAAGGAAAACCAATATCATGGCCAAGGACCATCATCTAGCTCCCAATACCCCTGATCCAATACACAAAGGTATTCACAAAATCTTCCTCCTCAAATTTTTGGTCAACAAGGACCATCTGCACCTCCTACCTACCAACTTCCCTACAAGAGAAATTTGGAGGATGTAGTGCATCAATTCATTTAAAGCCAAACCACCATCAACAATCAAACCGCCATCGTTTTTAATGACATTCAAACTCAAATCACAAAATTGACCAATGCCATAGGGTCATCCCAATAAAAGAAAGGAAAAATTTCCTGCTCAACTTCAAGAAAACCCTAGGGTTCAACACGTGATAGAGTCATCCGAGACCACTAAAGAGAGTTGTGAGCAAATCAAGGCGGTCACCACCCTTAGGAGTGGCAAAAAAATTAACAAAACTATTTTGTCAAAAGTCTCACCTAATGCTATATTGGAAAAAGAGAAAGAGACTACAGATGATTTTGAGGGGGTGAGGTGAGTGAGAAGAAAAAATGGTTGATGTAATTGTGCATGCATGTCCCATTCTGGCCCCTTTTCCCAATTGTTTGAAGCCATTCGTGAAGGTGGCTAATTATTTTGACATTATTGAGGTGTTCAAGCAGGTTAAGATCAACATCCCGTTCCCCGATGCTATCAAGCAAATCCCTTCATGTGCCAAGATCTTAAAAGATTTGTGTACTGTAAAGAGGAAGATGAATGTTCATAAGAAGACATTCCTCACCAAGCAAGTGAGCTCAACCTTAATGACAAACACACTGCCAAAGTTCAAAGACCCCAGATGCCCTACCATTGCCATCACAATAGGAAATTTCTGGGTGGAGCAAGCACTTCTTGATTTGGGGGCGAGTGTCAACCTCCTACCCTATTTGGTGTGTCAACAATTCCAACTTGAAGAGTTAAAGCCAACTCCAATCACTCTTCAATTGGTGGACCGAAGCATTTGAATACCAAGGGGAATAGTTGAGGATGTCTTAGTTTAAGTTGATAATTTTTATTTCCCTGTTGATTTTATTATACTTGAAACTTATTCGGTTGCTAACCTTAGCTCATAAATTCCTATCATATTAGGTAGGTCATTCCTTGCTACTTCTAATGTCATGATTAATTACAGGAATGGTCTTATGAAGCTTACTTTCAAGAATATGACAATGAAACTCAATGTTTTCAATTTGTGCAAACAACCAAGGGATGATGAGGAAGTGTATGAAGTCAATAGGATTGATATCTTAGTGGAGGATCACTTGGAGCTATGAAGCACTTTGGAGTAGAGGGAGGAGGAGATCGTTGATCAAAAGGAGCCAGAAATTTACAAGGGGTAGAAAAATGGACTTCAACATTTGACAGATTCCTTAGCAAGAGAAAAAGATCTTTTCATCAACTGTGCAAAATTCCATCTTGGATTTGAAGCCATTACCTTCCAACCTCAAATATGCATTATTGAGAGAGCATGATACCTTCCCGGTGGTTATAAGTTCAACTTTGGAGGTGAAGCAAGAAGAGGATCAATTGAAAGTGTTGAGGAGGAATATCAAGGGGATAAGCCCCCTCATTTGCACACATCGCATCTATCTAGAAAAAGACTCCAAGCCAAATTGACCACCACAAAGGAGGTTGAATCCGATCATGAAGGATGTAGTGATGGATGAGGTACTCAAACTACTTTATGTGGATGTCATCTTTTTGATAGCTCAAAGTAAATGGGTTAGTCCTAGTCAAGTGTTACCAAAGAAATTGGGGGTCACCGTGGTTGCAAATGAGGACAATGAGTTGATTTAGACAAGAGTAGTCATCGGATGGAGAGTCTGTATTGACTATCGGAAGCTCAACTCTTGCACAAGAAAGGATAATTTTCCTTTGCCATTCCTTGCCCAAGTATTGGAGAGAGTAGCCGGGCACTTGTTCTATTGTTTGTTGGATGGATACTCCGGCTACAATCAAATTGAGATCGCATTGGAAGATCAAGAAAAGACCACCTTCACTTGCCCCTTCGGTACCTTTGCCTACAGACGTATGCCATTTGGGTTGTGTAATACCCCAGAGACTTTTCAAAGATGCGTGATGGGAATTTTAAGTGATATGGTGGAGAAGATCATGGAAGTCTTCATGGATGACTTTTCTGTATTTGGGGATTCATTTGAGAGTTGTTTAGAGAACTTAGAGAGAGTACTTGAGAGATGTGAGGAAAAGAACTTGGTCCTGAATAGGGAGAATTGCCACTTTATGGTAATACAAGGGATAGTGTTCGGGCACATCGTTTCGGCAAATGGGATCAAATTCGACAAATCCAAGGTTGATGCAATTTCCAACCTCAACTCTTGCACAAGAAAGGATAATTTTCCTTTGCCATTCCTTGCCCAAGTATTGGAGAGAGTAGCCGGGCACTTGTTCTATTGTTTGTTGGATGGATACTCCGGCTACAATCAAATTGAGATCGCATTGGAAGATCAAGAAAAGACCACCTTCACTTGCCCCTTCGGTACCTTTGCCTACAGACGTATGCCATTTGGGTTGTGTAATACCCCAGAGACTTTTCAAAGATGCGTGATGGGAATTTTAAGTGATATGGTGGAGAAGATCATGGAAGTCTTCATGGATGACTTTTCTGTATTTGGGGATTCATTTGAGAGTTGTTTAGAGAACTTAGAGAGAGTACTTGAGAGATGTGAGGAAAAGAACTTGGTCCTGAATAGGGAGAATTGCCACTTTATGGTAATACAAGGGATAGTGTTCGGGCACATCGTTTCGGCAAATGGGATCAAATTCGACAAATCCAAGGTTGATGCAATTTCCAACCTCCCACATCGAAAGTCATCAAAGATATCAGGTTATTTCTTGGCCATGCTGGTTTTTACCTTTGCTTTATAAAAGATTTTAGTGCATTGGCTAGGCCTTTGACCAATTTGCTTTCCAAAGATGTCCCATTTGTGTGGTCAGATGGTTGTGAGGCATCATTTTAAAAACTCAAATGCATACTCACTTCACCTCCAATTATGCGACCACCCAAGTAGGACTTACCCTTTGAGCTTATGTGTGACGTGAGGAAAAACAGTGGTCGGCGCTGTGCTTGGTCAAAGGGAAGATAAGAGACCTTATGTAATATACTATGCTAGTAAAACTCTTAATGAAACACAAATGAATGCCACTGAAAAAAGAGTTGTTAGTTGTAGTATTTGCATTGGATAAATTTCGGTCTTACATCATTGGTTCACCTATTGTAGTCTACATTGATCACTTTGCTTTGAAGTATCTTTTGTCTAAGCATGACGCAAAATAGAGACTCATTAGGTGGATACTCTACCTACAAGAATTCAACTTGATAATCAAAGACAAAAAAAAGTTGAAAACGTGGTGGCGGACCATTTATCCTGACTTGTGGTTCAAGATGCTGAAGAGCATATTCCTATCCCAAAATTTTTTCCATTCATTCTGTTTGTCCTTGGTATGCTGATTTATGCAATTATCTTGCTACAGGACAAATATCAACGCACTGGAGCTCGGAGGATAGATGGAGGTTTATGGCAGATGTGAAGTACTTTTACTTCTACAACCCATACTTGTTCAAGTACTGCCCTGACCAACTCATGAGGAGATGCGTACCTGAGAATGAACAATGGGATGTCCTTGCATTTTGCCATTTGGAACAGTGCGGTGCACACTTTTCTTCCAAAAAGACTTTGGCTAAGGTTTTACAATCAGGTTTTTATTGGCCCTCATTAATCAAAGACTTTGTTTCTTTTTTATAAAGAATGTGATATAGGCCAATGTTTGGGTAGCGTGACTCAGAGGAACATGATGTCCCTTTTCCCTATACTTGTTATCTAGATATTTGACTATTGGGGCATCGACTTTATGGGTTCCTTCCCCATGTCTTTTGACTACCTATAAATATTATTGGCAGTGGACTACGTGTCCAAGTGAGTGGAGGCTATTGCAACCAAGACCAATGACCATTGGGTCGTGGTCATGTTCTTAAAAGAGAACATCTTTTCGAGGTTCGTGATACCTCATGCAATGACAAGCTGCGGTAGTTCACATTTCTGTAATAGGCCATCTACATCTTTAATGCAGTATGGCATCACACACAAAGTGTCCATCGCTTATCATCCACAAACCAATAGCTAAGCCGAGTTGGCCAATAGGGAGATCAAGAACATCCTAGAGAAAACAGTGAACCCTAATAGGAAGGATTGGTCACTTAGGTTGACTGATGCCCTATGGGCTTACCACATTGCTTACAAGACCATTCTAGGCATGTCACCTTATAGGCTCGTCAATGGCAAGGCTTGCCATTTGTCAGTTGAAATGGAGCACAAAGTTTACTGGGCCATCATGACCTTGAGAATGGCTAGAGAGAATAGGAAGTTAGAAATAAATGAATTAGAGGAGATCCGTAGAGGTGCGCATAAGAGCTTAAGAATTTCAAAAGAGAGGCCTAAGATTTTTCATGACAAATCCATTTTAAGAAAGACAGTTGAGCCCAGATATAAAGTACTCTTGTACACTTCTCGACCCTCTATCTTTCAAGAAAAACTCTAATCCTGTTGGGATGACCCCTACCTTGTCAAGGAGGCCTACCCCAATGGAGCCGTGGAAATCATCAACCCCGAGGATGGTAAGACATTCAAGGTCAACGACCAAAAACTTAAGCCATTCTTCGAGCGCTTTGAAGGTCAAAGGATGGAGGAAGCATTGGTGGATCCGGTCTACCCAGATCTTTTGGAGGATTAACTGTTCATGTAGATTTTAGTGTACACTCACTTCCTTTTATCATTTAATTTCCAAGTTATTTTATTTACTTACTTTATCTTTGCATATAGTATTTTCTTTCAATGTTCAAATTATGGTGTTTTTGTCAAAAGCTCTATATGAGGTGTTCTCTAACCCTACTTATCTTTTAAAGTCCTTCATTGCATATCATATCTTTTTTGTTGCATTAAGGATAATGCATAAATCAAGTTGGGGGGTGAGGTGCACCAATTGTATGATACACCAATTTTTTGTGAAAAATTTTGATGATGATACCAATTTTTGTGGTGAAATTCACCATTCACATGATTTACATATTTTGTTTAAGAATGGTTGAGAAATATGTGAAAAATTTGAAAATTTTTGTGAAAAATATCTAAATGTTGACCTAATTTACATAATGAGTGTTATGGGTTTACATGATTTACATAATGCGTGTTATGGGTTTATTGATATTATTGATATTTGCTTTGAATTGTGAATACATGAGCACATTATAGAGGTTTATCCTATCCTAAAAGTATCACTTGTTTGTTTTTGAACTCAACCATAAGTGCACTATGAACTTGTAATTTTGGCAATTTACGGATTGAGTTCAAATTTTAGTGCTTGACATGAACAGTGGAGATGAGTAAGAATCCATGAGAGCTTTAGTGCCAACCCTTGCTTGAGGGAACTTACATTTACCCAAGGAACAATTTTTCAAATTCAAAATTTGTTCAATAATCTCATTATGCTTGTTTTGGTTAGGTGCATTTGGGTAGATGATTGACTTTGTCTTGATATGTACAATGCTCCCCTATGCCTATCTAGAAATGATCTTGGGCCGTCCTTGATTTATTTTGAGCCTTAGCCTTATTCTTGTGAAATCATCCCTAGTGTCATGTTTGAGCCTTGTTGAAAATTTATTCCCATGCCACACATTTAACCATGTTGGGGTAAAATGATAAAAAAATTTACCACACCATTGGTTGTTCTGGAAGTTGACTACGATTGAACATGAAAGAGAAGGAATGTTGATTTGAAAACCCAATAAAGGGAAGAATAATGTGGAATAAAAAAGAATGAGAAATCTAAGAAAAAGGAGAGAGAAAAGGAGTGAAAGAAGAAAGAATGATCAAAGAAAAAAGGAAAATGTTAAAGAAAAGAAGAAAAAGAAATAAAGAGTGAAGTGATGGTGTAGACTGAAAATCTCATAAAAAGAATTTTTTTTAAAAAAAATAAATGTCATACACTTGGAACAACCCTTTTTGTTATTCTATATCCTTCATTTCAATTGCCTCAATATCACCCTAAGGCCCCATTATAACCCTTGAAAGTGCTAAATGATCTAGAGAAAGCATGGGGATAGCATACTTTTAAAGAAAAAGAAAGGTTGATTTTTCTATCTAATGCCCTAGCATTCCTTTCCTAAGATTATGCCAAGGTTGATTTATTCTTATGCATGTACTTCATTTTTGGATTATATATGAGCATACTTTGTTTTGTGCACAAGATTCTATCTCACATATACTCATGGAGAGCATGTCAAGATAACCATATTGTGATTCATTGTTGAGAGACACCCTTGGTGAGGTTGCATTGAAACTGAATTTTGATAGCCAAGTGAATGTGAATTTCATTGGATAAATGTTTAAATTACATGTCCATTTCACACACACACACACGAGTTTGAAAATGAATGTGTAGGTGCATACTCTAGAATAGCATTTAAAAACATGGTGATGCTCAAGTGTGCATGATTTGGGCATTTGAACAATGTGTTATGTAGCCCTATGCTAAAAAGGTGGGGGAATATTGCTCAACTTTTGATATTTGATAGATTTAGAAATGCCTTTATCATTTGAATCTATGTTTTACATTTTGGGTATTCATTTTGGTAGTTAAACTTAGAAATTCATGTCTTGTATTTTGAAAGCATCAAAATTTTAAATCATATTACAATTTCAAAAATGAATTTGGGCATGATCACTCAATTGTGATTCATATTTATGGTTCGACTTTTTGATAGATTACATGATAGGTTGTTAGAATATCTAGGAGTTGGGATAAGTTGGGTTGGATGTGAGATTTGGAGCACAGGAATGGATTTGCAATAAATGCAAAACCTTCCAGAAGATTTTCACTACTGAACAGCTTCTGCCCCAATAGTATGCAAAAACTTCCGGAATTTTTGCATCGACCTTCTAGAAGGTTTTGCCCAGAAAGCCAAAAACGAGGTTCTAAGTTCATTTTTTTTTCAGGAAACCCTTTGTATTCCTTCATATCTCTCATTCTCCATTGCCCTTTTCTCTCCCTCTACTCTTTTCCAAACCTCAAAGTACTTCATCCAAGCCCTCAAATCTTACTTTTCTCTTGTTTAGGGTTGGTTATTGAGTGAATTTTGCCAAAAATTGTGGAGTTCTCATAAATACTAAGTCACAATTTTTCCCCCCAAATTCCAAGTTCTCTTAGGGTTTCTTCAAAACCTTGAAATCTCTTGCCAATGGTTCATTTAGGAAAGACCTCCCTCGACATTTTTGAGCCCATTGAGTGGCTTGTGATGTGGGTTTTGGCATTCTTTGGTTTGGGGGCACTGTTGATCTTCATGACCCGCACCAAGCGAATGGATCCGGAGTCCCCTTAACCCACGGGCACTAGCTCCCGCAAGAGGAGCATGGAGGGACCAAGTAGCGGGGATAAGGAGGAAAGGAGGATGAAAGCGGGACATGATGCTCGTAGACAAAGGATAAATGAGAAAAAATGTCACTTGCGAGAGGTCTGTGGACAAGATTAACCTTGGGCCAAACAATGAAGTGGTGAGGGTCATCGAGGGACATGGATTGGGAATTTGGTTTAAGGAGGTAAGTGGCTATAACTTGGCATTATGTAGGGAGTTTTACAAGAAATTGATGGTGTTGTACGAGGATCGTAGTGTTCTTAGGACAAATGTGAAGGGGAAGACCTTTAATGTGACCCCCGATTTGATTGTCACTTTGATGAAATATTAGAGGCTGCTCCAACACCCTGGTGTATCCACACAACATCTCTGGGGTAAGGATACTCTCCAAATATGTCCATCTTACTTACGAGGACCCGACCACTTTCAAAGGAACAACTCTAGTCGGATGCCTCAAGCATCCTATGGGATAATGAACAAGGTATTACACTACAATTTGGTGCCCAGGGGTTCTGAGAAGAACACAAATGTCGAGAAGCTTGACCTCCTCCATGCGTTTATGACAGGGAAGGCGATGGATGTGACTTTTTTAATTTGGGAGGAGATGAAGGAGTTTGCTCAGGGTACAAAGCCGAAGGCAAACCTCCCCTTTGGCAATCTTGTCACCAAAATGTGCTCCCAATGCAAGGTGAAGGCCCACAAACATGATGTGTTACTCCCCCTGAGACTGGTGCCATTGAAAAATTGAGCAGTAGCAAGAGGGCAGTGAGGATTGGGGGTGAGAGAACAAGTGCCTCGGGACCTGACCCACCCTCACCGGGGCCATCCCCTTTGAACCTACCACTTCTGCCCTAGTCTGTACCGTATCGCAGCGTTTGGATGCATTGGAGATCATGATGCATGGATTGTCATTGATGGTGATAAGGTTATTCTAGAACACTTTCTGGGCGAGCCCATACCCGATGGACCTCTGCCACCTCCAACTGGACCATCTACCTCCACTCCTATACCTTCTATGATTGTTGAGGTGGGAGGCTCTGGTGATGACGACGACGATGATGAGGAGGAGAGGAGTGAGTCCAAGAGTGATGTTGATGTTGATGATGCTGTTGATGATGATGATGGGGATGAGGGTGATGAGTAGGATGTTCTCTTGTGTTTTGTTTCTTTTGATTTTAGGTTGTACACAGTTAGGAGTAGAATTTTCGGCCTAGTAGAATAGTCTCTAGGATTTTGGGCTATTTTGTTTTGAATTCTAACTCCTTGTATTGAACTTTTGAAAGTAATTAATGGAAAGTACTACAATTGTTTGTTCTATCTTGCCCAAGTTCATCTCTTTAATTGCATTGTGATTTTTGCATTGCAAAATCAACAAAATACCAGTCCCAACTATTTACAAACATTTTATAAAAAAAAATGTATTCAAAGAGAATATTGTGGTTCCATTAAGATAATGAAATCCAATAGTTCTTCAAATCCTTCTAGAAAGGGCTTAAGACGTTGACCATTTGAAGGATTTTCAATTTCAACAACCCCATGTCCAAATACTTGTTTAACTATGTATGACCCCGTCCACCTAGACCTTGATTAACCCTAAAAAGTTACATTTAATATATGTATTAAAGGGTTAATTGCATTAATTAAATAGTTAAAGAGTTAGCGAACGGTGGAATATCATCCGAATGGTGAGCCCCTGCATCAGCCCAAGTTTCAAGACAAATAGCTGAATTCTAGAGAATTGCCACCGTCCGAACGGTGGTGGCTAGCATTCGGACGGTGGTAAACGAACTTTGATGGATAGTTTGCTCTCATTGGTCAACCTTGCCTAGTCTTGTTTCCATTGGTCCTCCTTGCCTCAATGGCCGCCCATGGTGTTCTATAAATACCTCCTCCCTCCATTTTTATACAATATTTTTAATCTTCAAAAAAATATTTCTCTAAGCCAAACTCTATCTTCTACATTTGTTGAAGACCTCTTTCCATTTGGAGGGTTGAACCTCTTTCACTTTTTCTAGCCTTGCCTTGGCTAAGAAAGGGCGATGGTGTTTTAATCCAACCTTGGGGAAGGGTTAGGAGCCATTTTTTTTACTTTTTATTGTTTTGTATTGTAATTCCAATCTTGCTTGGAGTAAAAAATTCTCCCAATTTTCTAAGTTATCTATGACTATATAGAGTTGGTAGTTTTCATTAGCTCTTTAGTCAATAGGGGGGGGGGATGCAAATGTGTAATATTGGATGAGTTATAATATGATGCATTTTTATTCTATGCTTTATTGTTAGATACCTCCCTTAAATGATGGATGGTACTTTCCTTTAATATTTTGTACTTTTCCTAATGTATAACTTAGGTTATTCTCATTGTTCATGCAAGTACGGAGCTAGGTTTTATTGTCTTTTCCATTTCATCCTTTTTACATTATGTACTTCATGCATGAGTTAATGACTTACCAAGGTGGGCCTTATGGAAAAATCGGGAGATTATTTATAGATGTGTTAAGTCTCGGCATATCTAATGCTTGTCAATGCATAATCCAGAGCTATGTGTTTTATTAAATTATAAACCTATTGATCAACTATCAAAGTGAATTTTTGAATGGTTGTTACTCCTTCAAATTTGCTAGGGTAATTGGTTGTGGTATGGTGCATGGACCTTCCGGTAAACCTAAAATCTTTTGTGTTATGGTTTGATACTTAATACCTTCTGATTAACTTACCGTTGACACTGGAATTACTGTAATAACACTATCATAAACTCAAACAATAGCATACTTGTCCTGCTCTCCAAACTAAATAACACCTTTTTCATTTGTTATAAACTTGTTTTTAAGCACTGTATTTTTCATTCACTAAGTTCACACCACAATCCACTATTTCACAAAATTTTCTCTAGGTTTCATTCACCTTTTTCTGCTTTCGTTTCCAACAGATAACTCCCAGAGGAATCGACCTTGAACTTCACTGAGATGTATTACAACTTAACCACTTATACTTAGGTGTGTACAATAAAGATCATGTCAAACCTAAACTCGCCAAGAAACAGGTGGAACCTTGAGTTATATAGTAGGACTTTCTGGAAAGGCGTAAAAGATTTTCGAACAATGTTGTGGTCACAAAATTTTTTTATCTAGCCTTTTGAAATCCTTGTATTTTTCATGTGCCTCATTTCATAATTCTTCCAACTCATTTATTTGATGTCTTCTACATGTGCCTGTTCTGTCCAGATCAAAATTCATTATTTTGATTGCCCACTTTGTCCTATGTTTCAATTCCACTGGGAAGTGACATGGTTTTTTGTAAACTAGTTGATAAGGAGACATTTCCAAAATTATTTTATAAACAGTGCGGTATGTGCACAGCGCCAGTCATCTCAAGAACCAATCTTTGTGGTTTGGATTTACTATTTTTTTCTAATATATGTTTGATCTACCAATTGGCTGGTTTAACTTTTCCACTTGTTTGTGGGTAATAGGGGTGGCTAATTTATGTGAAATCAAATATTCTATCATCAAATTTTTAAATAGAAAATTACAAAAATGTGCACCCTCA
Source organism: Ilex paraguariensis (assembly GCA_963454935.2). Taxonomy (NCBI): domain Eukaryota; kingdom Viridiplantae; phylum Streptophyta; class Magnoliopsida; order Aquifoliales; family Aquifoliaceae; genus Ilex; species Ilex paraguariensis. Next base: position 16,302 of record CAUOFW020005343.1, read on the forward strand.
TCACATATAATGGCTCGAGAAATTCTAAATTGGGACAAAATATTTTCTTTCAAAAACTTAATCACCATGCGGTGATCATTATTTTGACATGGAATCTCCTCAACCTATTTGGAAACATAATCAATGGTTACTAAAATGTACAGATATCCAAAAGAAGGACAAAATGGTAACATAAAATTGATACCTCAACAGTCAAAAATTTCAATGATCAAAATAGGTTTTAGGGGCATTATGTTTTGTTTAGAAATACTTCCCAATCTTTGGCATTTATCACAAATCAAATTGAAATCATGTACATATTTAAAGAGAGTGGGCCAATAAAATTTACACTACAAGATTTTAGCAACAGTTTTCTTTGAAGAAAAATGCCCACCACAAACTTCAGAATGAAAAAAAGAAATAACCTGACTGATTTCATGATTGGGTATGCAATGTCTTATAATTTGATAATTACAGCATTTAAATAAATAGGGATCCTCCTAGAAAAAATTACATACCTCTCTTAAAAATTTGTGTTTATCAGTTGAGATATAGTAAAAAGGAATGGTACCTATGGCCAAATAATTGGCAATATCCTTACTAATTTCAAAAAGTTGTTCATCAGGAAAGGTTTCTTTAATTGGCAGAGGTTCCTCTTTTGTATCAAAATTTAGCCTTGACAGATGGTCGAATAAAACATTCTCGACTCTTTTTTTGAATTTTATGATGAGATCAAACTCCTGAAGTGGGAGTATCCATCAGAGGAGGTGTGTTTTGGCATCCTTCTTCGTGAGCAAGTACTTCAAAGCTGCATGATCAGTAAAAATAACAATTGAGGATCCAACCAAATAAGAGCAAAATTTATCTAAGGAAAATACAACTGCAAGCAATTCATTTGTGCATCATTCAAAATTTTTATTGCATAGTAAATCAAATAAAGATGTTAAACCTTTCTTTGACCTAGTACAACACCTATAGCATAATTGCTAGCATCACACTTGAGTTCAGAAAGTAGTGATCAGTCAGGTGGTTGCATAATTGGTGCAAAAATTAGCATATTTTTCAACTTATCAAAATCTTTTTGGCACACATCATTCCATTCAAATAAGATTGCACATTGGTCTTGATATTAAACTGAAATCTTTTATGAATCTCCTATGGAACCTAACATGATCTAGGAACGATCGAACATCTTTCATAGTCTTAGGTGGAGGGAGATTTGCTATCAAATTAATTTTTGACTTATTACCATGTAATGACATTTTTTTCCAATTTAAAACAAGATTTGTTTGCTCACACCAAGTGAGGATTTTTTTTTTAAAGATTTTCTAAACACAATTCAAATGAATCAACATAGACAAAAAAATCATGCATGAATACTTCTAAAAATTACTTCACTATGTCACTAAAAATACTCAACATACAATGCTAAAATGTAGCTGGAGCGTTACACAATCCAAATGACATTCTTTATAAGGAAAAGTGTCAAAAGGACATGTAAAAGTAATTTTTTCTTGAACATAAATTGCTATTTCAATTTGATTATACCTGAGTAACCATCCAAAAAATAATAAAAAGCATGTCCTATTATCCTTTCAAGAATTTGATAGGGAAAAATGGTATTTTTGGGTAAGAAAAGTCAACTTTCAATAGTCAAAACACATGCTCCAACATGTGAACTGTACGTGTAGGAACCAATTCATTTTCTTAATTTCTCACTACCATAACACCAGACTTTTAAGGTACTACTTATGTAAGACTGACCCATTTACTGTCATAGATCTACTTATGTAGGACTAACCCATTTACTGTCAGAGAGAGGATTTATGACACCTACATCTAGCAGTTTAAGTACTTCCACCCTAACAATTTTTTTAAGATGAGGATTTAACCTTCGTTGTGGTTGTCGGGAGGGTTTAGAGTCTCCTTACAAGTATATACATTGAGTGCAGAGAAGAGGATTTATTCTCTTAATATCAACTATAGTCTAACCAATTCCATATTGATGATTTTTGATGACTTTTATCAATTGAAATTCTTGTGACTCAAACAATTTTGAAGATATCAAATTGAAATTCTAGGATCTTTGTACTTCAGAGGGGCCTTGTGCTAAATGATAACACTAGCTTGTTTAGTCAAAATTGCTCTTTTTTGTACATTGATCCTTTTTTTTCATTATGCAAAGATCTTTCAAAAACTTAGCATATGACGAGACTTACTTGATTGCATCCAACAAGGGGATGTTGATTTTCACTTGTTTAAACAACTCAAAAATTTTAACATGATTGTTCAATGGTTAAGGTTTTTTGACTCGTCAAGGAAAAGACAAAGGAACATGACTTGATTTTTCTTTCTCGTCAGGTGACTCTATTTCCTTTTGAATAGTAGGTTCAGAACTCAATTAGTTCATTTACAAGATTTAACTCAACCACTGGTTCAAGTATTTTAGTTTTGATGGTCTTGTCAATTACTTTACCACTTTTTAATGTGGTAACTGCATGAACTTGGCCCTAAGAAGATTCAGATGTTGAAACATTAGCATTGGTTTGTCATTGTGGAGTTTTAGGTTGAGATGAGAATTTTTTTTTCTTTGTTTTGCACAAAGACTAGTCAACATAGCTATGTGACTTTTGATATCTTGATGGTCTGTGATGTTTGGGCCTTGAAGTCATTGAATGAATGGGTAAATTGAGTGTTGTAAGTTATCTGACTTTGAATGAATTGGTTGAAAGTATCTTCTAGGCTTCTTTTGTGTAGTGGCTGGTAAGGTGGATATGATTGTTGGGCTTGACGTTGTGGTGGAGGTGGACCTTGTTAAGGATTTATAGACTGTGTGTTTTTCCAATTGAAATTTGGGTGGTTCTGCTATCCTGGATTATAGGTTTCAGAATACGAGTTAGAATAAGACTTATTAAAATTGGTAATGACATTAGACTGTTCCATCAAGACTTCTTTAAATGTTAGAATGGTAGGACACTCCCTTTCGTGGGATGTCCTAACAAAGCACAAATTCCACACTATTGGTCAGTAGGGGACATAATAGAAACCTCATTTACCTTCCTCATCTCTAGAGTATCGAGCTTTTGAGACAAGGTAGTGATTCTGGCCCTTTGGTCGTCATTCTCTTTCAGCACATATTTCCCTCCCTATGATATGGATGGTTTGGTTTTGACAATGTTTGGTGAGGCTGAATCCTACATTTGAGAACTCTCAGAATGTTTGTCAAAAAAATCGAATACCTCATTGGGATTCTTTCCTATAAACTCTCCTTAGGCCATTGTTTCCACAAATTGACGTAATGCAGAGGGAATGACATCATAAAAAAACCAACAAGGGTCCAACTCTCGAATGCATAATGTGGGCAAGCTTGAGAAGATTCTTAAATCTCTTCCAACATTGGTAAAAGGTTTCTCCCTCTTTCATAGAAAAATTCATGATTTGTAATCTCAATGTATTGGTTCGGTGTACAGGAAAAAATTTCAAGCTAAAGAAAAAAGAAAAAGTTTCAATGGGGTCGTTTCAAGATTATCTTGCAATACACTACATACTTCCTCAAAATCTTCATATGCAAATAGGGATTTTTAGAGTCAACCATCTAATTGAGGTAAAAATTGTATTGTCCCTAGTTTGACATTAAATTTTGGAGCATTTTTTTGGAAAAACAAAACACGAGGGGACACTAGTGCATGTAGGATGCAAGTATTCTCTCAATGGCCGTGCATTCTGGGCCACCTCTCCAACTCTTTGATTATTAGCCATACTTAGATCAAAGGAGTCGTGGATGCTCATGATGATGACGATGGACTAGACTGATTTATAGATCCTGCTGACTCGGCATACATAGACAAATATAATCACAAAATGAACCAAACAGTATATGCATATAACACAATCTTGGCGACTTCTCTTTTTCTTTTCAAACTACCGTAACTCCTAGGCAAAAGTGCCAGAAACTTGACTTGATCTCTATCATTCACACCCAAGTATAAGTGGTCAAGTTGTAATATACCTCAATAGAGTCCATGGTTGATTCCTTAGGGAGTTATCTGTGGAACTTTAAACGGAAAAGGTGAATTAAAAATGGAGGAAAGATCTTTTAAAAAGTGGATTTTTGGTGTGTGCTTGGTGACTGAAAAATAGAATACCTATAAAAGAGGGTTTACCTACAATAAATTAAAAAGGAGCTCTTTAGTCCAAAGATTGGAACATTTGTGTAATTGCTTGAGTTTATGATAGTGTTGTCATGCTACAATTAACTCCATGTCAACAGTAAGTCAATTGGAACGTATTTATAAATCAAACAATAACATAGCAACCATAAGGTTTACCAGAAGGTCTATACACCATACAATAACCAATTACCTTAGAAAACCCAAAGGTACAAATAACCATTCAGAAGTTTACTTTGATAATTGATCGGAAGGCCTACGATTCGATCAAGTACATAGCTCTGGTTTATTCTTAGAATAAAAAACATTGAATATGGCAAGACTTAACCTATCTATACCCAATCTCCCGATCTTCACATAATGCCCAGCTTAGTAAATCATTAAATTATGCATTAAAGTACATGAAACATTAAAGATGGAATGAAAATGAAAATGAAATATAGCTCAGTACTTACATGGACCATGAACATAACCTAAGGTACACACTAGTTTACAAAGTATAAAACATTAATGAATGTATCATCCATCATTTAAGCGAGGTTTAAAACAATAAAGCATGAAGAGTACAATTGCACTTTCATTACTCAAGTAATATTACACAAATCTTCACCCTTTACTAAATAGCAAATTAGAAACTTCAAGCTCGAAAAATAGGAGAACCTCATTCCTCGCAGTGAGATACAATCTTCAAAAAATAAAAATAAAAAGGATAAAACTCTTCTCCATGTTGTAATTAAAACAACTTTAGTCTTCTTAACCAAGGAAATGCTATGAAAAGTGAGAGCGATTCAATCTTCCAAGTAGAAAGAGCAACTAAAGAAATGTAGAAGAAAAGAATTATCTAGGGAGGTGATTTCTTCCAAGAAAAAGTGAGTGAATAAAACTAGGAAGGGGTATTTATAGAATTTCATGGGTGGCAGTTTGTGGTAGAAGGAACCAATAGGAGGCAACCTTTGCTGACTTGGTGGAGAAGCAAGACTCAAGTCGGTTAGTATGGTTCGAATGCTAGCCGCCACCGTCTGCACGATGGTGATCTACTAGACATCCTCCATTTTGGTTGTATATCTTGGAATTCGAGCCTACAGGTGCATCCAAATGGTGGAGCACCATTCGGATGGTGGCAATCTCCTTGAACTTTTCCATTATTTGTTCTTTGGTCCTTTAGCTTTTCAATTTCACTCCCTTGACTCTATAATTTTAAAATATCAACATTCCATCTATTAGTAATAACATAACCTACTTTAACTTCTTAACTTATTTAATTAATGTAATGAAATTATAGCTTTTTAGGGTTAATCAGTCTTCTCCAAATGATTTTCAACTCAAACCCTTCAAAAAACTAAAAAGTCTCCTCTCCTTTGTTCGTTTTCTTCCCTAAATCTCTCTAAAACTCTATCAAATCACTCCAAAACTCTACCAAAAGCACTTTTAACCCAAAATCCACCCTTTAAATAAGCTTTCAAATCCCATTTTGTTGAATAGTGGCTTCAAAAAGATCACATTTGTAGAAGCCTGAATCTAGTTCTCAAGCTAGCCAACGTTCCCTAGATGCTCCAATTAATCCATCTATCCCAGAACCGATGGTCTTCGTCTATGAGAACGAGTTTAGACATTACTTTGATCACCTGCATTTTCCTGCCCTAGAGAAGAATCAAAGCTATTCTCAGTATATATTTTTCTACTAGACCTATAGTTAAAGAAAGGCCTATCTTTTATGGGAGGGGTATTATTCCCTTGATTAGGGAGTTCTATAGCAATGCTAAGAGAATAGATCCAATGAGGAACCGTATATTTGTGAGGGGTGTTAGTTTTATTGTTGATCCAGCCTTGATTTTTAGTGTGGTTGGGTTGAATGTGGTGTCTAGGCCATAATTTACTTTGAAGTTAGACATGAAGATAGTGGTGAGGGAGTTGACTGGTGACCCCAATTTTGTTTGGCTTCAGAATGTCAAAATGCTGAAACATGGGCAGTTTATTGATAAGTATAAGTTGAATTGGATTTTTAGTTCTAACCTATTGTCACTAAGTAGGAAAAATCATGCGCACCCTAAGAGAGCAAAGTTATTGTATGCTCTTGGCACCAACTAGGTTGTTTACCTATTTTCTTTGATTATGGCTATGACGCAGCAGGATAGACAATTCTCGGCATGCACACACCAATGGGTTTAATTCAAACTATCAAGATCTTCAACACCAAGTTGTGAGGTTGTGTAGAATCTCTAATGGTAGCCTTGGGCCTCAGAGATCTAGGGCTGTGGAGGAAGCTTTCTAGGTAGAATATGAGTTTTCTCTCTCAAAAGGCTTACAAGAGGTTTACCGTAGCTAAAGAAAAGACTCTCCATATTTATAAATCCAGAATAAGGGTAATCTTGGTAAAAAAGAAAACTCACATTCACGAATGACCGCTCGATCGGGCATAGGGCAACCGTAGGGAATTGTCACTGGAATGAAAATTGTATTTCAAACTTGACTAAGGAGGAACAAACCACTCCAGTGAGCTCTGTTCTCCTTCCATAGTTTTTCCCCTTTCTCTTCTCTAAATCATAAAGAGACCGTTTTAGCGAAGGCTAGCGAGTATAGGGCGGTCCTTACTGGTTTTTCAAGCCTAAAACCAAGAAAAAAATTTGTCCTCTTGAGCACTAAAGGGTGTTGCTCAGGAGGGATACATTAATGGCTCAAACTATGTTTTCAAAATACAAACGGTTTAGAATTTTTTTTTTTTTAAAACCACCTAGGAGCCTTACATGGATTATTCCCTAATTCTAACTGCAATCGTCCTAATTTTAACCAATGAATTATCTCAGGTATTTAGGTCATTACCTTTATCCTAAACTTGAAGGTACAATTGGAGTGTGAATGATGTAGCTTTGACACTTGATCTCCTCCCTTCAATGATGCTTTTGGATCTTTAATCTTTATAACATTATGACCATGGAAAAGGTTGAGATTTACAATGGGCTAAATGAAATTACTCAATTACAAAATGTGATCTAACAATCTCATAATTTAGAAATTTTGTGGCAAAATACATAAAAAAAAAAATTAAGATTACAACTCACAAACCATTGAACAAAATGGATTGTAAATCTAATCGTAACACTCTTGCACACGTCCTAAATCTCTAAGTACAATATCTACTTCTTAAGATGTAGCTTAAAGATTATAATCTTGCACATCACCACTCAAACCTAAATTTTGTGAAAAACATCATGTGTTGGAAAATAAATAATACAATCACAGGTATGTTAAGCACTAAGTTAAGCATAAGGCAAATTTATATATACATTATGTAAGGGAAAATATGTAACATGTTAAGAACTAATTTCCCCATATGCTTGAGAACCTGTTGATATTGCAATGTCAAACATATCAAGTTCTCCCCCTTAGTTGGGTTCACAAGTAAAATAACAAGTGTAAAATAGGTAAATTTATGCCAAATTTGTAAATGTACCCCTCTCATGAGTATTAGAACAAATTCCTCCTCAATACTTCCACATGCAACATATCTAACTTAGTCAAAAGTAAATCTCTTCAATTTCTTTCATATGTACCTAAAATGTTCTCCCCTTTTTTGTCACAAATGTTAACCCAATGACAATGTATGACAAGCATGGTACATAATCAAGTTACCCAACATATTCTTTATTTATTTGCCATAAATGTCAACCCAATGACAAACATATAACAACCATGACATAAAATCATAATATAACAAGAATGTATAAACACATACCAACTAGCTATAAATCAAGTATGTAAAGTAAACAAAGAACAAATAAGACATATAACTCAGTAGTCTAAATGATAAAGCATCAATAAATAGGACTAAGAGTATCATCATAACAAACAAAAAGTAACTAAGCAAAAAAAAAATCGATAAAATAAAAAAGTCAACAAAAAATAGATTACTTTGGCATAAACCATGAATGACTAATAACACACTCAAACTCCCATATGGCCTAAACTAAAACTCTCAAAACAGCTCTAGTGGTTGAATTATCTCCACCATTTCTTCCCTACAACTAACAAATTGTTTGTGTTATGAATGCTTCTTAATTGCCTTATTTTGTATACACACTTCCAATAGCACACTATACTTTTGATTGAATGATTATTTAACTTTATATTAACTGATGAGGGTTTTGTGAACAATTTGCTTGGTGGTGGGATCATAGTTGTTATGAATTTGATTGTAATCTAATTAGTTTACATGTCATTGCATCAATTTACATGATGGGGTGCTCGGGTTGTTGATAACAGGGATTCGTGTTCTTAATTGGAAAATTAATTGGTTAATTGGTAATTGTGGTTCTTGATGTTTAAAATTGTTGGTTGTCCAAGCAGTAATTTTATTAAACCTATTCACCCCCTCTAGGTTATGTCTAGCAAGTCCATGTATATAATCATGAGAGAATATCTACTTTGAATCTCCCCCTCTCCCAATGATGTTACGATGATGTAGGGAAATGAAGATCATCATTTTGTACCATATTAAAGGTAATGAATTTATTAAGAATTAAACAAAATATTATATATAACTTGATATAGAGACTGATTAACTAACTTACCTTGGTTGAATATAGAAACAATATTTGATTCAAGAAAGCTGGATCAAAGAGCTAGAACAAAAGAAATGCAAAAAAACATGAGAACTTCGAGAAAAAAAGACTATCAATGAACAAGTGCCTATAGCAAAGTGAACAAAATGAAGATATCACAGGATCAAGTGAAAATGTTTCTTGAGTCCAATCAAAATGAAGACAACTTTAGAGATACTTAACATTGAAGAAGGGAAAGCTCAATTCATTATGTTGTCAATATTTCTGTGAATGGTTGGCTAGGTAATTATTATAAATCACAAAATAAAGTTTTAGAGGATGTTGAACATAAACGTCATTTGTAGGAGTTATATTCTATAACATAGTTTTCTTAATTTGAGGCGTGCTAGTGGATGAATGATGTATGTTAATGTTAAAGATAGTAAAATAAAATCTGCTATTGGTGTTTTAATATAGCATGTAGTTCACAACATGATAAGTTATTGTGGCGTGTAATGGAGAATTGGAATCTTAATGTCTAGTATACGGCTAGAAGTTACAATTGTAGTCTACAAATAACATATGTAATGTAGTGTTAGAGGTGAGTTGTAGAGTTAAGGGAAGAATCCAAGTTGAGTGTGGTTGTAATCAACATGAATGAATGTTCTTTTAGCTTTAGTATTCAATCTATCTCTCTATTTCCATTGCATTTCTAGAGTTCTTAACTTGTTTCCATAAAAGAAGTCCATCAAAACTATTAGAGTGATTCCAGCAACAAAGTAGAAGAATCAAATAAGTCAACTCAACAAAGCCCGTCTAAACCACTATTGTAAAATTTTCAAAATATATGTATACATAAAATGTATTTTGGTGGGTTTTCAATGTCATAAAAATAGTTTTTATGGAAGGTTTTGAAAAACTCAAGGGGAATCCCACATTACAAAATGAGAAGAAAATGAATACATTTATTAATAAACATTTATCACATGATATTACATTAGTGCGAAGAATCCTAGTATGCATGAGGGTGCACACTTCGCACCATCCATACGTGGCGCAGGCAGTGGGTTGTAGAGTGTTAGAGGCACACTGCACTTAGCTCATAGACAGGAACGAATAGATCATGACTATTGATTTTTTATTATTTATGTATGATATTGTCTATTTATTTAAATTAGATAATAGAATATTAACTATAATATTAAAATAGTTAAATGAGTGGTAGGAAGTCTAACTTGAGGTAGGAAAAGAACTGCATAATTTGGTACTTCGTAAGTGATTCAAATATTTGAGAAAATTAAGACTTTTGAAGTAAGTATACCTTAAAAAAAAGTGATTAAGTAGTTTTCTAAAGGTTCTGAAGTGGAATGAACACTAAAAAATGGATTCAAACATAAGAAAAAACTTTTAGGAGGTCATACGGGACAAATCAGAGAATATAGTGGCAAAATGATATTTTTTGGAGGTTAGTTTTACACAAAACTCTTTTGGGATAGAAACTTTTCTCTGTCTAAAAATGTAAGTTGAATTCGTACACATGTATGTCAATTTTGACAGTAACTTACCTCCGTCTAGACATGCATGCATTAAAGAGCCATGATTCGGTATACCGTGTTATTAGTGTTTTGAAATATATAAATACCTAGGATCAGTTTTCAGTGTATTCTCATGTATTTCAACCCTAGGAAGCTTAGGAAACATAGAGAGAAGAGATAGGAAGAAAAAAAAGAGGACTAGGTGCGGGTTTCAAGTTTAACACGTCAAAAAACACTAACGGATTAATTTTGGGTTCTTTGGAAGCTGGTACACCTAATTAGACTTATTTGACAAAAACTACACATTAAAAAATATTTTGGAAAAAAGTACACTACATGGATACAAAACCGTAAATACCTATTTTGATATTTTTTTTACTTAAAAATGTAACAATACACATATCATAACCACTAAAATTTAGGCAAACATAATTCAAAATCTATTCATCTTTCTCAAAAACTGAATATCTCATTGTCTTCCAAAATAGATCGATTCATCTTCATCTTCGTCAAAAGAAACCGCCTCTCCGTATATTCATCCAAAAAGAGACTGATTCATCTTCCTCTTCAATCGACTTTGTGTGTATTGATCAAAAGGGTTTTGAATGTGCATGTTCATCGATTGACTAAGGGATTCAGATTACATGCCATTGATTGAAGAGGGTTTTGTTGGATATTTGAAGAGGGTTTTTGAAACACAAGGGTTTTTCGTTGGTCGTGTTTCTACTGTGTTTGTTGGTCGTTGTTTCCAGTGTGTTCATTGAGTTTATTGATTTTCGCTAGAGGTAATATAATATATATATATATATATATAAATTTTTTTGTGTATTATCATAATGGGTTACACAATAAAAATCAATACATTACACTTTTTTTCTTGTTTATTTTTTGGGTATTATCATCATGGGTTACATTACATTTTTTTTCTTGTTTAAATTCATCTATGAAACCTTATTTGTTATTTGAAGATTGAAAAGACTCTTTGGAAAATCTTTGTTGTTTTTTGTCAAAA
>CAUOFW020005344.1:0-27530 GCA_963454935.2 Ilex paraguariensis
AAATCCTTGTTCATGAAAATTTGTTTGTCCACACCCTATCAGAGAAGTCTATTATATTTCAAAGTAGCCCTTTATATATTTTTTATTTTTAAATTGTCTCCACCAACAAGATGAGATTCTAACTGTAATGAATAGTTCCCTTAAGGACTCATGCAAGATCAATAGACTAGTGTTTTCTGAACAATAATCTACACTCCTTATGCCATCGTTAGTGAAATTTTGTGCATATCAGTAGGACACTATCTATATATACATCCTTTTGCTACAATGCATATTTGTACTCAATAAACAGTGTTTAGTACATAAGACAGTTAGCTGCTTTAGATTTTTGGAGAAAATTAGCATAATTATACATAATTTTAATTATTAATTAATATCAATATCACATAAACAAACACAAAATAACAATGAGCTTAAAATGGAATAAAATAGATCCTATAAATTAGAAAGAGCTGGTCTGCGAGTCCGAAAATCGTGTGAACACTGTCCTAAAGCAGCTGAGCCTCCTAGCGTAAGGGTATTGACGGACACCAGCGACTCCAAGGTCAAACTCAGACACTCGCAGTAGCATCTCCTCAATATTCACATCCACTGAAAGGAAGGGGTGAACTGACTCGAATCAAAGTTCCCCAAAAACATAATTAGAAGATACATCTATAATATATATGAAAAAATGATACATACTACAAAAACATACATATCCATTAGATCATATGAGCTCCTTTTATATATGCCTGAGAATGCTAGCCATTAGAGACTTTTAAAGTCCACCATCTAGTAACCCCCACCACATAAAGGCATTCAAATGCTCAATTAAAATAAAGTATAATTACTCAATTAAATCATATAAAAATTTAGTTAAATCCTAAATTAAAAGTGATCCATTAAAACATATAAAATAAATTAAATGAGAAATTTTAAAGCTTTTATTTTTTTTTCAGCATCGAATCCATTGAGAATCTTCTCAGCATTTCTTTTCTATATAACATAAATAATTAGAAATTAGTTGTAAAGTGATCGATTTATGTAAAGGGTAACAATGACTAATTTGCTTGCATTGCAAACAATAGCTGACCAAAGAAAAAGTAGTGAAAGATAACAATTACATTAGCGTTGGCTTGATTCTGAGGTGGGACTCTTTATACTAGTATAATGCTAATACTTTAAACTCCTTCCATATTTAATGTATTTTAGTTTATTAATCCACGATATACTTGTCTTGACATGTTATGATGAACAAACTGTGACTTATATCAACGGCCCATTTTAGTTGTCATGTACAAAGCTTTTGTATCGAATCCATTGAGAATCCACTCAACATTTCTTTGCTATATAACAAAGATAATTAAGAAATTAGTTGTATAGCGATCGATTTATGTAAAGGGTAACAATGACTAATTTGCTAGCATTGCAAACAATAGCTGACCAAAGAAAAAATAGTGAAAGATAACAATTACATTAGCATTGATTTGATTCTGATGTGGGACTCTTTACTATAGTATAATGCTAATACTTAAAGGATAAAAGCTTTATCATAAAAATATGCTTCCCAATTTTGTTTACCAAAATTCATATCCCAAATGATGTTTCGAAATCCTATGCGTTAAATGTTTGGTGGAAGTTAGCAGACTCACTGATCTAACCGTCCACACTAATTTGAGATACAAAATTTAGTAAGCATAACATTATTCTTAATTAAATAGCCATGATAACCATCTGAAACCAAAATATTGTGTTTTATCATGTGTGTAATTTACAATAATGATATTGTTCTAACAATCTTACACTTTAAGTTATAGCAAATAACAAAAATTCAACTCAATATATTTGGCAACAAATAGAAGCATTGACTAGAAAAGTGAATAGTGAATTTTCTTATTGGTTCTGGAAAAAAAGTTGGATAATATTTAAAACTGTAACACCCCAAAAATCGGAGGTTCTTAATTTAACAAAATTCGGGAAGAGTCTCTTTTGTACGGGGAGCTCTACCCAAAACACAACTTGTGCAATTATACTACATTGACTACATCAGGTCCATATATGAATAAATATTGACCATACCGGGTCCATTTACCCATCAAATAATAAATTTCATTCACCACATATAATATCCACAATATCATCCCAAAAGAATAGGTCAAGCTATGACACTTACATTCAAAAAGAATTACACTAAAACTTAGCAGCGGAATAAACAAAATATTAGACTATACATAATCGTAAATGAATTCTCTAGTCTAGCACAAAAATAAACTATAACTCTAGATGTCCACCTTGGGATCTAGATTCCCCTCTGGTGGAACCTCCCAATTTCCCGGTTCGTCAACACCGGGATCTTCCTCTAGCACGAAATCTGAAAAAACAATATTATTGGTAGGGGGTGAGCACTAAACACTGTAGGAAAATCCTCTCAAACTCTAACAAGGTTTGAAAAATGTAGAAAATGGTTGAACTCATTTCATAAATAGCATATGTAAATTTTGAAAGAAAATATGACATTTTCAAAGATTTCAATTTTATACATTAACAATAATTAAGTGCAAGAGTAAAGTCAATCTCACCATAAATAACCATTCCAAAGAGTAATTATTCCTACAACAATTTTCAAGATAATCATATCCAAAGATAACGCAATAAACAATAACCACAATGTATCTCAAGTCTGATGTAAGATAATCTCATGAATAAACACATAGAGAATATTCTAGCCTACACACACACAATTCCTCACAAGGATATCAACTTCAAGAAGGCCGCCTACCGATGCATTGTCCCATACCAATCCACCGGCAATAACAAATCCGACCTAAGCATAGTATATTAATCCTCTGACATGGAACCCGTGAGCTAATAGTGATTTGATCCTCGCAAGGCACCAACTCCACTACGAGTGGTAGGAAAAGTTTACACTTACGCGGAGTAAGAACCACACACATCTACCCACTCTACGATACCCAATCAATGGTCACCCATGGTCATCCAAACACCTCTATGAGATACAATCACCAACAATTTCTCAAATACACTCAATTTCATAAATCCCAAATTTTTCACATCCAAATCCACATTTATTTCACAATGGAACAATTTAAGAAAAATTAACAAGAGATCATCATAAATATCATTGTGTTGTTCAATACGAAACACTAAAGTTTTGAAATCAAGAATAAAGGAGAAATCAAGAGAAAACCCCACTTTTCTTAAAATCTAGGGTTTTGAATATGAGAAAAGAATTTTGATGGTTACCCAACCATCCCATTGTTTAAAATATGCTAACATTTTCAAAAACATCAAAAATCTATGATTTCATAGCATATTAATATGATGTAGAATCAAAGAAAACATATATGTATAACTCTAGCCTCAATGTAAGAGAATAAAAGAAAATCCCTACTTGAATCAAAATTTCAAGTAAGAACTCAAGCTCTAGTGACCTCCTCCTTCCCTTTTCTTCCTTCCTTAATCTTCCTCTTAGGTTTCAAGAGGTGTTGGATGAGAGTGGAGTGAAAAGAATGGGATGAAAATGGATTTTTAAACATAGCAGCCCCGATTTTTACTGTTCATAGGTTGATTTGATTTTCTCCAAAATTACGGTTTTACCACTAAGAATCTCCAATTTAATCTATATGACTACCCTAAGGTTTTTTGACATTCCGGATTCATTTTTAATGTTATTTTAACCTAAAAATATTTATTCCTCCGAACCGCTATATGTGCTAAAAGGCTATTCCAAGTTTTTCGGATCTCGCAGGTTCAATGATAATATTATTTTGACCTAAAAAAATTTATATTTTTACTTAGTTACCCTTATCAACCATAAACACCTACAATAATTAAATTTTACCATTGATTTGCCACTCTAGTATTTATTCATACTATTGAAATCTATAGGGTTCATGCATACCTCATCACCTATATTAGCATTTCAAAAAAAATTACTTGTTATATAAAGATAAGAGTGTGGGGGTTTACAATCCACCCCCCTTAAAAAAAGTTCCGTCCTCGAAACTTACCTTAAGTAGAGAACAGATGAGGGTACTTCTCTCGCATCTCCAACTCTAGTTCCCAAGTAGCTTCCTCCACTCCATGGTGTTACCACAAAACCTTCACTATTCTGATGACTTTGTTGCGGAGCACCTTCTCTTTGGTATCAAGAATCTTCACCGGTTGTTCTTCATAGGTGGTTCTGTCTTGAACTTCAATATCCTCCAAATCTATAACATGCGTGGTCTCCGACTGACACTTCCTCTACACCGACACATGAAACACGTCGTGTACTCCGGATAACTGAGCTGGTAATCGAAGTTGGTACGCTGTTTTGCCCACCACTTTGATCACTTCAAATGGTCCTATGTACCTTAGAGCTAACTTTCCCTTCTTGCCAAATCATGGCACTCCCTTCTTGGGTGATACTTTAAGAAACATGTAATCTCCCACCTTGAATTCCAAGGGTCTTCGTCTTTGATCCGCATAACTTTTTTGTCGACTTTGTGCCGTGCGCAATTTCTCCTAGATGAATTGAATTTTCTCTGTAGTTTCTCGAACAATTTTTGGCCCAAACAAGCTACTCTTGCCAGCTTCCAACCAACAAGTTGGGGACCTACATGGTCTTCCATACAATGCCTCATACGGTGTCATCCCAATACTTGCCTAATAGATGTTGTTGTATGCAAATTCCACCAATGGCAAATGATCGCTCCAACCTCTCTTGAAGTCCAACACACAAGCACGTAACATGTCTTCTAGAATCTGGATCACCCTCTCGGATTGGCCATTCGTTTGGGGATGAAAGACTGTGTTAAAATGCAACTCTGTCCTAATAGCTCTTTCAAGACTTTTCCAAAATTGTGCTATGAAACAAGAATCATGATCCAAAAAAATGGATAGCGGAACTCTATGCAATCTCACTATCTCAAAAATATAGAGCTTGCTCAAGGTCTCTAACGTGTCGGTGGTCTTCATACTCAAGAAATGAGCAGACTTGGTGAGTCTATCAACAATGACTCATACAACATTATGCCCTCATGAAGTCTGTGGAAAGCCAGATACGAAGTCCATGGTGATGTGATCCCACTTTCACTCGGGAATAGGCAAGGACTGCAATAATCATCCAGGTTTTTGATGCTCAATCTTCACTTGCTGACACACCACACATTTTGAAACGTATCTAGCCACATCCTTCTTCATTCCCTTCCACCAATACTGCCGCTTCATGTCCCTATATATTTTGGTACTACCTGGATATATGGAGAACTTGGAACGATGGCACTCGCCCAACACTTCTTCCCGTACTTGGTCATGATCAGGTACACATAGTCTTCCTCGAAACCATAACTCATCATCACTTATCGCCCAATCCTCAATAATCTCACTCCTCTCCAACTTACTCTGGATAGCCTCCAACTCGTTGTCTAATCGTTGCAATGCCACAATCCTTTGTCGAAGCATCGGTTGAGCTACAAGATTGAATAGGCATAGTCGATCCTCCTGTCTATCCACCCATAGATTAAATTCCTCCAAAGTATCCATCATCTTCCACCTATTCACCACAAGGGAATTGATTTCACATCGAGATTTTCTACTCAATGCATCATCTACTACATTCGCCTTCCTCGGATAATAATTGAGTGTGAAATCATAGTCTTCTAAATACTCAATCCACCTTCTTTGTCGAAGATTCAAGTCCTTTTGGATGAATATGTACTTGAGGCTCTTATGATCAGAAAACACTTGGAATTTCTCTCCGTACAAGTAACACTTCCACAACTTAAGAGCAAAAATCACAGCAGCAAGCTCTAAATCATGGGTGGGATAATTCTGCTGATGAACCTTGAGTTGCCTCGAGCCATAGGCAACCACCTTCTCTCCTTGCATTAACACACACCCCAAGCCTCGTAGTGAAGCATCAGTGTACACATCGTATCCTTCCCCACTACTCAAAATAATGAGGACAGGAGCGGTTGTCAACTTCTTTTTCAAGGTGCGAAAAACTAGTTCACATTCTTGAGTCCACAAGAATTTTTCTCCCTTCTTTGTGAGACGTGTCATCGGCATTGCTAGCTTTGAGAACCCTTCCACAAACCTCCGATAATGGCCTGCTAAGCCCAGGAAACTATGTACTTAAGTCACATTCTTTAGTGATTTCCACTTCATCACTGCCTTAATCTTTGTGGGGTCAACAGCTACCCCTTGTTCCGACACAACATGACCAAGGAATTTCACTTCCTTCATCCAAAACTCACACTTACTCATCTTCGCATATAACTTATGTTCTCTCAATGTTTATAGTACAATAGAAAGATGGCGTCCATGTTCCTCGTGAGTCCGGGAATAGATTAGTATGTTTGCAATAAACACGATGACAAACTGATCTAGATACGGCCGAAATACCCTGTGCATTAAATCTATGAAGGCTACTGGAGCATTAGTCAATCCGAACGACATCACCGTATACTCGAAATGACCGTACTGAGTACGAAAAGAAGTCTTAGGAATATCTTCCTCCTTGATCCGCAATTGATGATACTCTGTGCAAAAATCAATCTTGGAGTAATACTTAGAACCCCTCAACTGATCAAATAGGTCGCTGATTCATGGCAAAGGGTATTTGTTCTTCACTGTTACTCGATTCAATCTTATGTAATCCGTGCACAACTGAAGTGTCTCATCATGCTTCTTCACAAAGAGTACCGAGGTTCCCCAAGGTGAAGTGCTCAAACGAATAAACCCAATGGTCAACAAATGATCCAACTGCTTCCTTAGCTCCTTTAACTCCAAAGGTGCCATCCGATAGGGAGCGATGGATATGGATTCGATTCCTGGGTAGAGATCAATCTTGAACTCAATCTCCCTGTGCGGGGGTAGCCCGGGTAGCTCGTCTAGGAAGACATCTGAAAAATCCGATACTATCAACACCACATCCGCATGAAATTTATCCTGATCATCTCCCATCAAGCTAGCTAAGAAACTCAAATGGCTCCCTGCCTTTGCTTTCAAGAACCTACTACCCGTAGTAGGAAATGAATGGGAGAAATTTCGGTCATTCACAAAACTGAATACTACCCCTCCCGGTAGTTAAAAAGAAATCCGTTTACCAAAACAATCCATTACCGCCCGGAATGTGGATAACAAATTCATCCCAAAGATCACGTCATACCCGTTCATGTCTAAGGCAACCAAATCTACAATCAATTCGTGCTCCCCAATTCGAAGCACGCAACACCTACACACCCGGCTAGTATCCAACCGTTCTCCCGTAGGCATATTAATACACAACGCATGTTCTAGCTTCTCGAAGTCCAATCTCAATTTAATAGCATATGCAATACGTATAAATGAATGAGTCACACCCAAATCAAATAAAATTTGGGCCCAAGAATTGTAGAGGAGAACAATACCTTCCACCACTGCATTGGAAGCATCTTCCTCTGGTTGGGTCAAAGCAAATACACTTCCTTGGTTGGCGCCACTTAGGGCTAGAGCTTCAAATGGTCTCTACTGTTGTAGTGGTCTTTGTAGCGGTGGCTTGTTTGCATTCACCCGCCCGGTTGCTTGGTTGGTTTTGGTTGAAAGCAATAGGCAATTATCTTTGAAGTGCCCAACATCTCCACATGCAAAGCATCGACGTGGGTCATTGCCTACTCTCTCTGGTACTCCTCCCGTCCCCCGAGCTGTCTGTGGTCACTGTCCAACTACCTGATTTGGGCGACTATAGGGTGCCGCTCTTTGTGCTCCACTGCTACTAGCACCCATCCTAATCGAACCTCCCCTCATAAGGTTCTGTCGCCGCTGATTATCTTCCATGTCTCTCTCCACCAACATAGCCCTATCCACAAGATCCCCATAGTCACGGATCCTCAGAGCCATAAGCTTGTGCCTAATGGCCGGCCTTAAGCCTTGCCCAAAACGTTTGGCCCCCCTGGCCTTTGTGGATATGAATTCCGTGGTATATCTGGACAACTCCTCAAACTTTCTCTTATACTCCCTCACCGTCAAACTACCCTATCAAAAAGCGAGAAAATCGGCACTCATCTTGTCTCTAACTGACTCAAGAAAATATTTGTCTTGGAAGACTTGATCGAACTCCTCCCAAGTAAGTGTATCTGTGTTCCTCCATCTCTTTACCAAATCCCACCAATGGACGGCCTCCCCCTCGAACAAATAGGTAGCTAAGTCAACCCTCAAGTCTTCGATAACTCCTGTGCCGTCACAAATCTTCTTCACCCGACAAATCCATCTATCTGTATTCAAAGGATTGGAGCTCCCTTGGAAGATAGGCGCGTGTTGCTTTAGAAATTCCTGAAGAGTTACCATCCTCTGGTTGTCGTCCCCATTGCCCAGCAATTGTGCTAGGGGGTGAACTCCACCATTATGATTGTTGTTTTTATTTTGGTTTTGTACCAAAGTGGTGAGCTCCCTTGAACATTGATATATGCCGCTTATGGCATCGGGAGGTAGTGGTGGTGGTGGATTTGCTTGTCCTCCCCGACCACACCCACGTCCACAGTCCATCCTGCACACCAATTCACAATTTAGTTTCATTGATGTACAAGACATCCTAGTTATCACTTTGATCTAAAGCATAAGGTTCGTATAAAATTAGATCAACAATTTTCTTCAACCTAATCCTACTTTTCTAGTGGTAATTCATAATGTAAAACCTAATTCCTAGGCTCTGAGACCAAATCTGTAACACCCCAAAAATTGGGGATCCTTAATTTAACAAAATTCGGGCAGAGTCTCTTTTGTATGGGGAGCTCTACCCAAAACACAACCTATGCAATTATACTTCATTGACCACACCGGGTCCATTTACCCATCAAATAAAAAAATTTCATTCACCACATGTAATATCCACAATATCATCCCAAAAGAATAGGCCAAGCTATGGTACTTATATTCCAAAAGAATTACACTCAAACTTAGCAGCAGAATAAATAAAATACTAGACTATACATGATCGTAAATAAATTTCCTAGTCTAGCACAAAAATAAACTATAGCTCTAGATGTCCACCTCGGGATCTAAGTTCCCCTCTGGTGGAACCTCCCAATTTTCCGGCTCGTCAACGTCGGGATCTTCCTCTAGCACGAAATCTGGAAAAAAAACATTATTGGTAGGGGTGAGCACTAAACACTGTAGAAAAATCCTCTCAAACTCTAACAAGGTTTGAAAAATATAGAAAATGGTCGGACTCATTTCACAAATAGCATACGTAAATTTTGAAAGAAAACATGACTTTTTCAAAAATCTCAAGTTTATACATTAACAATAATTAAGTGCAAGAGTAAAGTCAATACTACCATAAATAACCATTCCAAAGAGTAATTATTCCCACAATAATTTTCAAGATATTCATATCCAAAAGATAACGCAATAAATAATAACCACAATGTATCTCAAGTCTGATGTAAGATAATCGTATGAATAAACACATAGAGAATATCCTTACCCACACACACACATAATTCCTCGCAAGGATATCAACTTCGGGAAGAGCGTCTACCGATGCATTGTCCCATACCAATGCAACGACAATAACGAATCTAACCCAAACATAGTATATTAATCCTCTGACACGACACCAACCCCACTACGAGTGGTAGGAAAAGTTCAAACTCACACGAAGTAAGAACCACACACATCTACTCACTCTACGATACCCGGTCAATGGTCACCCATGGTCATCCAAACACCTCCATGAGATACAATCACCAACAATTTCTCAAATACACTCAATTCCATAAATCCCTAATTTTTCACATCCACATCTACATTTATTTCACAATGGAACAATTTAAGAAAAATTAACAAGAGATCATCATAAATATCATTGTGTTGTTCAATACGAAACACTAAAGTTTTGAAATCAAGAATAAATGAGAAATCAAGAGAAAAACTCACTTCCCTTGAAATCTAGGGTTTTGAATATCAGAAAAGAACTTTGATGGTTACCCAACCATCCCATTGTTTAAAACATGCTAACATTTGCAAAAACATCAAAAATTCATGATTTCATAGCATATTAATATGATGTAGAGTCAAAGAAAACATATATGTATAACTCTAAACTCAATGTAAGAAAATGGAAGAAAACCCCTACTTGAATCAAAATTTCAAGTAAGAACTCAAGCTCTAGTGACCTCCTTCTTCCCTTTTCTTCCTTCCTTAATTTTCCTCTAAGGTTCCAAGAGGTGTGGGGTGAGAGTGGAGTGAAAAGAATGGGAGTAAATGGGATTAAAATGGCTTTTAAACAAAGCAGCCCCGATTTTAACTGTTCACAGGTTGATTTGATTTTCTCCAAAATTACAATTTTGCCACTAAGAATCTCCAATTTGATCCATATGATTACCCTAAAAAAATTTTGACGTTCCAGATTCATTTTTAATGTTATTTTAACCTAAAAATATTTATTTTTATGAGTTATCTCAAAACTATAAATTTACACTCGAAACAGAAAAATTACTATTTTATTCCTCCAAACTGCTATATGTGTTAAAAAGCTATTACAAGTTTTTCGGATCTATCAGATTCAATGGTAATATTATTTTGACCTAAAAATATTTATATTTTTACTTAATTATCTTTATCAACCTTAAACACCTCCAAAAATTAAATTTCACAATTAATTTGCCTCCCTAATATTTATTCATGCTATTGAAATCTATAGGGTTCATGCATACCTCATCACCTATATTAGCATTTCAAAAATAATTACTTGTTATATAAAGATAAGAGTGTGGGGGTTTACAAAAATGAGAAAAAATCGATCAAGAAAAAACATAATGATTTAATGTAATGCATACTGATATAAGATCGATTTCTCAAATTGTTTCACATGCACCGTACATGTGCATAAATTAGTATCTCTTGTGATAATCAAATATCTCTTGTGATTTCAACTTATTAGTTTATTCCAACAGTGAAAATTTATTTTTCTTAGTATTCTCATCATGTTGAGTCTCACTAAACTTGAAATTGTCGCTCATGATATTTTGGGCAACAATTATCTTTCTTTCATCCTTCAAGTTAAGATCCACTTGATAGTTATGAATCTTGGTGATACTATTAAAGAAAGAAATGATGCAACCCTGTAGTATCGTATAAAGGCAATGATATTCATTTGTCATAACATTCATAAAAGACTGAAAAGCGAATTGCTTATGGAAAATGATCCACTTGTCCTTAGGGATAAACTAAAGAAATAGTATGACCATCAAAATACCATTATACTCCCAAATGCTCAAGATGAATGGATAGGTTGCAAGACTTTAAAAAAAGATGAGCGATTATAACTCAGTACTATTCAAAATAAGCTCACAATTGACACTACGTGGAGAAGAAATTACTGAAAAAAATATGTTAGAGAAAACATACACCACCTTTCATGCCTCTAATGTGTTCCTACAGCAACAATATAGAGAGTGCAACTTTACTAAATACTCTGATCTAATATCATGTCTTCTTGTGACTGAACAAAATAACGAGTATTTTGATGAAAAATCATGAATCTCATCCTACCGGTTCTACAACATTCCTTAAAGCAAATGTCACTTCATACCATGGTCGAAGTTGAAATGATAATCGATATCAAGGTCATAACAACACACCTCACCACTAGAAATGGGCAAACAAAAAAGCAAAGCAATGCAAAGAGAAAGGTTTGCTGAATAAATCTGTAAAACCCGAAAAAAAATATATATATATTATTAATCCTAATAAAAATAAAAGGGTAAAATAATAATTAATTGTTAAATTATGGGTCAAAAACGTAAATTTAAAAAAAATAATAATAATATATATATACATATATAAGTGGAAGACTTTCAAGTCTTCCACTTTTTGGGTGTTCTACGGCCGGTGAGAAAGAGAGAGTGAGAAAAAATAAACAGAGAGTTTTTTTTATTTTTTTTCTCTTTTCTTCCTTCTCAGATCTAGGAAAATTTAACCGTTTAATCGTTTCGGGTCAAGAACTAAAGTTGCTCTACTCAGCGAGAGCTACGCAACCACACCAAAGATCGTATTTTTCTTCGAAGGTATCTCAAAGCCGATAATCCAGACCTAAAACTTAGGAAGCTAAATTTGGGCTTCCTTGGCGTTCTTATAAGTGGTCTCACGCTACGAGAGGTAGGGTTTCCCCTATTTAGATTTAATTTCAACTTAAAATATGACATATGGAATGAGTAGATTATGAGTGTATATCACATGTTAGGTCTTGACTAGTGGGTCAAATATAGAATTTATAATTAATCTTGTGATTAATAAAATTCTATTGTGATTAACTTGGTATAAGTTAATGTTAGTAGTTTAAAGCATGTTAATTGTATGTTAGCATTACTTTATATTTTAATGGAAGATCAAGTTTAATAAAATTATTAACTTGTTATATGATTGTGAAATAATATATATATGTTAAATGATTATTTAACATATGATTATTTTGGTGGACTTTGTGCTTATGTTAAACATGTTATCATGTTGCAAGTCATAGCATGCTAGTTGTGCAAATTGATGTACTCTTTAGGTATTTGATTAAATGCCTAGGTGAATACAAGTATGTTAGTTGAGTTGATTATCTTACATAACATGCTTGAGATCGTGTTAAAATGTCATTACATTGTATTTCATTATGCATGGGTTGCACTACATTCATGGGCATTGACATGGGTGAGAGTGTATGCATGGTCTGAAATCAATCACCACGTAGGTGGTTGAACGTGGACTCGGAAAAGTCGCACCAAGGTTCGGTTGAGTCGCACGAGAAATTAAATGGATAAATGTGTTGGGGACAGCACGAAGGGCTAGATTCTCCCTCGGGTGCAAGACCCGCTTACTTGGTTTATACACTTTCCGGCGGTGAAATTCCAAAAAAGTGTAACGGCGGAAACGGAGCCGCAGGTGGGATGTCCTGAAGATCCGTTGATGGTTGGTATCCCATTGGTGTAATACCATAAATCATCTCCCCACAAAGACACAAGAAAATAAATTAATTAGCATTGAGTGTACATAACACCAATGATGGGGGCTTGGAATGCTCGGATACATACGCATGACATTGCATGTGTTATGGGAGCTCAGGATGGGGCTCGGGGTTGGTATTGCTTGCGTGAGTCTCATCTCATGGCATGACATGACCTATAACATTCAATCATAATAGACATATTTAAATGAATGTATCAAATGATTGTTGCATGTGACATTCCATATTCATTTAGGTTGAGAGGTATTCTCTATAGGCGTTACCCTATTGAGCGTTAGCTCACCCTTTATGGGAACATTTTTCAGGTATCGCACAGGCTTCCACCGAAGGCGAGGCCATGGGCCCGCTTTGACGACAGAGCCGGTCTGTGGCTTTTCTTTTGACATTGTAATCCCTTGTTTATACTTACTTTTGGCCTTGTGTAATTTTTGTAACAAACATTGTTTATATTTACAAAGGCATGTATATGGGACTCTTTTGGGACATTTATTCTTTTACGAATAAATGTATGTACTGATAATGATTATGGTAGTATTCGAGACTATATAATTGTGAATGGATAGATAGACCCGGTGTGGTCAATGTTGTACAGGTTGCGTTTTGGGTAGAGCTCCTTGTACAAAGGAGACTCTGTCCAAATTTTGTTAAGTTATGGATCCCAAGAAATGGGGCATAACGGTGTGGTATCAAATTACACGATATCCACCAGTATTACACAGGTCGATGGATAACCAATCGGATAATTACAGACACCCGGACTTTGGGGTGTCACAGTTTGGTATCAGAGCCTAGGTTCACGATTTACCTAGGGCTTACAGGGCATGGGTTTAAGTCATTGCTTCCAGTTTGTATTGCATGTTAAATGTATTAAATCTTTCATGCTATGTGTTATGAGATTATATGCATGATTAAATGTATATAGGAATGAGGTACTATGGTTAGAAACCATGAGTTGGGAAGGAAAAGGATGTGTAAGCCTATTGGTTGCACATTTACCGATAGGTATATATTCTACTGTTTTAACTTTGATCCCTAACCTTGAGATACTAAGTTAGTGGTCTATTGCTATCTTATGTGTGTGTAGATGGCAACAAGAGGAAGGGGACGTCGGGGTGGACGAAACAACCAACCACCACCACCGGCTTTCGATCAACAAGCCTTTATGGAGGCTATGGGCGCGATGACCGCCACCTTTTTGCAAGCCAGCTCTAATGTGGGCCAAGGAGGCTCGAACAACCTGCAGAAGTTTAGGTCCCACAACCCACCAACTTTTGTAGGAGGAGGGGATCCGATGGTAGCTGATAATTGGTTCCAACAGGTGGACAAAATTTTGGAAGCTATGGAGATTGTATCTGATGCCACAAAGATACGATTGGCCACTTTCCAGTTTGAGGGAGACGCCCATCAATGGTGGACATGGGCAAAGCCGATAGACATCGGAAGGATGACATGGGGAGAGTTTCAAGAACTCTTCATGAAGAAATATTTCCCACCAGCTGTTCGGGAAGTCAAAGCCCATGAATTTCTAAACTTGAAGCAAGGAGCGATGACGGTTATGCAGTACGTGGCCAAGTTCACAGAATTGGCACGTTTTGCGGATGACTACGTGGCCACTGATTTGGCCAAGGTACGGAGGTTTGAAAATGGCCTAAAGCTATCCATCCGCGGGAAGATTGTTGGCCACAGGTTGCACGAATTTGATGAGATGGTCGAGACAGCCATGGCTATAGAGAGAGAGGTGGAAGATGCCAAGAGGATTCGGGAGGCTGGATCAAAGGACAGGAAGAAGGAGGGACAGTCCTCCACTACTAGCTCGGGGAGAGACAGAGGATTTCTACCCCACAGGGATCACAGGGACAGGGTCGAGGCTATCAGGGTCAAGGCCAAGGTTATGGTCAATCTTCCCAAGGCGGGAAGAATTCCACGGGTACACAACAGGGAGGCCCACGGATATGCTACTACTGTCACCAGCCAGGACACTTGAAGAGAGAATGTCCTCAGAGGCAAGGATCACAGAGCTACGGGGCATCTCAGTCCCAATCATCAGTGGGGCATCCACAGACCTACTTCATTCCTCCCTACCCCACCAGGGGACAGGGAAATCAGTTGCAATTTCAGGGTACGGCACAGGCCCCTACCACTTCACGAGCGGGGACTCCGCAGTCAGGCCAGGGCATGGGCCGAGGCCGGGGACAGGGCTTTCAGGCCGGGACTTCAGGGACCCAGGGGCGAGTCTTCGCCATCACACCACAGACTTTACCGGCAGATCAGTCAGTAATTCAGGGTACATTTCTTCTCTCTAGATTATGGACAAAAATATTATTTGATTCTGGTGCATCACATTCTTTTATTGCTACATCATGCCTACGAGACTTGGGTATAGAGGCAGAGACTCTGGATGAGCCCATGTATGTGAGTTCACCCCTAGGAGACAGAGTTTGTATTGACAAGATATGTCGAGGTTGTGAGTTGGAGATCGAAGGAACCCAACTTACTGTTGACCTTAGGGTTATCGAGATGACGGAGTTCGATGTCATACTCGGGATGGATTGGTTGGCGGCACATAAAGTCGTCATTGATTGCGAGCGTAAGAGGGTTACAGCTTACACTTTAGACGGGATTTGTTTCAAGTTTCAGGGGGAGAAACACAATGCCTTACCCCATGCCGTATATGACTCCCGATGGCACGGGCAATTGATAGGTTGGCTTGCTAGCCTTACACTGGAGGACGAGGAGAGACAGGAATTGGGTCTGCCTCGAGTCGTGTGTGACTATGCGGATGTCTTCCCGGATGAGTTACCAGGGTTACCACCGCATCGGGAGGTAAATTTCACTATAGAGTTACAGCCCGGTGTATCCCCTATTTCTATGGCACCGCATAGGATGGCACCAGCGGAGTTGCAAGAACTTAAAGTCCAGTTACAAGAGTTATTGGACAGAGGCTTTATTAGGCCGAGTACTTCACCTTGGGGTGCTCCGGTACTATTTGCCAAGAAGAAGGACAGGACGCTTAGGCTCTGCATTGACTATCGACAATTGAATAGGGTCACTATCAAGAATAGGTACCCTTTGCCACGTATTGATGACTTGTTTGACCAGCTGAGAGGGGCACGGGTTTATTCCAAGATAGATTTGCGCACGGGGTACCATCAGTTGAGGATTAGAGATGTCGACATTCCGAAGACGGCATTTCGAACGCGTTATGGGCATTTTGAATTTATTGTGATGCCATTCGGATTAACGAATGCCCCAGCGGCATTCATGGATCTCATGCATAGGGTGTTCCAGCCCTACCTAGATCAGTTCGTTGTGGTCTTTGTTGATGACATACTGATCTACTCCAAGTCTGAGGAGGAGCATGAAGGTCACTTGAGGGTTGTTCTCCAGATCTTGAGAGACCACCAGTTGTATGCCAAGTTCAGCAAGTGTGAATTTTGGCTTACGGAGGTAAAATTTTTGGGACACGTGGTGTCAGCTTCGGGTGTGTCAGTTGATCCGGAGAAGGTTGAGGCAGTTATGAGTTGGGAGAGGCCGAAGTCAGTCTTTGAGATACGTAGTTTCTTGGGATTGGCAGGGTACTACCGGAGGTTCATCGAGGACTTCTCTCGACTAGCCGCACCTATGACCAAGTTGACCCGGAAAGAGGTCAAGTTTCAGTGGGATGAATCGTGTGAGAGAGCATTTCAAGAGTTAAAGAAGAGACTTACTTCAGCTCCGATTTTGATAGTTCCGGAGAGGGGACAGAGGTACACAGTGTATTGTGATGCCTCCAAAGACGGACTTGGGTGTGTTTTGATGCAGTCTGGGAGGGTGGTAGCTTATGGTTCTAGACAGTTGAAGAGCCACGAGCAGAACTACCCCACACATGACTTGGAGTTAGCGGCTATTGTCTTTGCCTTGAAGGCATGGCGCCACTATCTATATGGAGAACAGTTTGAGATATTTTCGGACCATAAAAGTCTGAAGTACATTTTCACGCAGCGGGACCTCAATATGAGACAGCGCAGGTGGATGGAGTACCTAGAGGACTATGACTTCACTTTGCATTACCATCCCGGTAAGGCAAATGTGGTGGCCGATGCACTGAGTCGAAAGTCACGGGGAGTTTTGGCCAGTATAGCTTCCCAGGAGTGGCTGATGCTTGAGACTGTTGGACAGTTCAGGCTACACTACAGAGGTCAGACGCGTGGCACTTTGGGGAGTCTAGCGGCTACGCCTTCCCTACTAAGCAGAGTGATCGAGTCCCAGGGCCAGGATACAGAGATATTGTCTATTAGGGATCGCGTACAGTCGGGTACAGGTGACGAGGGCTGGGCCGTTCACGCGGATGGTAGTCTTCGGTTCAGGGGAAGGGTTGTGGTTCCCCAATCTGCAGCTCTGAGAGAGGAGATCCTTAGGGAGTTTCATTGCTCCCGTTTTGCTGTGCATCCAGGTAGTACAAAGATGTACCATGATCTTCGCCGCCAATACTATTGGAATGGGATGAAGAAACACGTTGGAGATTTTGTTAGTCGATGTCTCACATGTCAGCAGGTCAAGGCTGAACATCAGAGACCAGCAGGGTTGCTCCAACCTTTGGAGGTGGCTGAGTGGAAGTGGGAGCACGTCACGATGGATTTTGTGACTCACTTGCCACGGACATCGCGAGGGCATGACGCAGTATGGGTGATAGTGGATCGGCTTACAAAGTCGGCACACTTTTTGGCAGTACGAATGACCTTCACACTGGAGGATTTTTGTAGACTGTACATACGGGAGATAGTTCGATTACATGGGGTGCCCGTATCTATAGTATCCGATCGGGACCCTAGGTTTACGGCCCATTTTTGGGAGAGTTTTCAGCAGGCCATGGGAACACAGTTGATGATGAGTACCGCTTTTCATCCCCAGACGGACGGTCAGTCAGAGAGGACTATCCAGACCTTAGAAGACATGCTACGGGCATGCATCCTTGATTTCAAGGGTGGCTGGGAGGAGCATTTACCATTAGTCGAGTTCGCCTACAACAACAGTTATCAGGCGAGTATACAGATGGCACCTTATGAGGCACTTTATGGGAGGCCGTGTCGTTCTCCGATTTGCTGGACCGAGGTTGGAGAGAGACCCTCCACGGGTCCGAATTTGATTAGAGACACTTCAGAGAAGGTGGACTTGATACGGAAACGTCTTATCACGGCTCAGAGCCGGCAGAAGAGTTACGCTGACAGACGGCGACGACCTCTGGAGTTCGAGGTTGGAGATCATGTCTTCTTAAAGGTGATGCCTAAGAGGGGAGTGGTCAGGTTCGGAAAGCGGGGAAAGCTGTTGCCGAGGTATATCGGGCCCTTCGAAATACTTGAGAGGGTTGGTACAGTTGCCTATCAGTTGGCATTACCGCCTAGTCTATCTGGTGTTCACGCGGTGTTCCATGTTTCTATGCTCCGAAAGTACACTCCAGATCCTACACACGTGGTGGATTGGGGTGAGCTAGTGGTTGATGCAGATGGAACCTTTGAGGAGGGACCAGTGCGTATCATGGACAGCCGAGAACAGGTTTTGCGGGGCAAGACTGTGAGGCTGGTAAAGGTGTTGTGGCAGCACCGTGGGATGGAGGAGGAGACATGGGAACGTGAGGACACTATCCGAGCTACCTATCCATTTTTGTTCGAGAATGGAGGTACATCTCTTACAGTCATAGAGTATTTAATGATTTTTTTTGCATATGCATGTCGTTATATATGCATGTGGGTATAATTTCGGGGACGAAATTCCCTTAAGGGGGAGAGAATGTAAAACCCGAAAAAAAAAATATATATATTATTAATCCTAATAAAAATAAAAGGGTAAAATAATAATTAATTGTTAAATTATGGGTCAAAAACGTAAATTTAAAAAAAAATAATAATAATATATATATACATATATAAGTGGAAGACTTTCAAGTCTTCCACTTTTTGGGTGTTCTACGGCCGGTGAGAAAGAGAGAGTGAGAAAAAATAAACAGAGAGTTTTTTTTATTTTTTTCTCTTTTCTTCCTTCTCAGATCTAGGAAAATTTAACCGTTTAATCGTTTCGGGCCAAGAACTAAAGTTGCTCTACTCAGCGAGAGCTACGCAACCACACCAAAGATCGTATTTTTCTTCGAAGGTATCTCAAAGCCGATAATCCAGACCTAAAACTTAGGAAGCTAAATTTGGGCTTCCTTGGCGTTCTTATAAGTGGTCTCACGCTACGAGAGGTAGGGTTTCCCCTATTTAGATTTAATTTCAACTTAAAATATGACATATGGAATGAGTAGATTATGAGTGTATATCACATGTTAGGTCTTGACTAGTGGGTCAAATATAGAATTTATAATTAATCTTGTGATTAATAAAATTCTATTGTGATTAACTTGGTATAAGTTAATGTTAGTAGTTTAAAGCATGTTAATTGTATGTTAGCATTACTTTATATTTTAATGGAAGATCAAGTTTAATAAAATTATTAACTTGTTATATGATTGTGAAATAATATATATATGTTAAATGATTATTTAACATATGATTATTTTGGTGGACTTTGTGCTTATGTTAAACATGTTATCATGTTGCAAGTCATAGCATGCTAGTTGTGCAAATTGATGTACTCTTTAGGTATTTGATTAAATGCCTAGGTGAATACAAGTATGTTAGTTGAGTTGATTATCTTACATAACATGCTTGAGATCGTGTTAAAATGTCATTACATTGTATTTCATTATGCATGGGTTGCACTACATTCATGGGCATTGACATGGGTGAGAGTGTATGCATGGTATGAAATCAATCACCACGTAGGTGGTTGAACGTGGACTCGGAAAAGTCGCACCAAGGTTCGGTTGAGTCGCACGAGAAATTAAATGGATAAATGTGTTGGGGACAGCACGAAGGGCTAGATTCTCCCTCGGGTGCAAGACCCGCTTACTTGGTTTATACACTTTCCGGCGGTGAAATTCCAAAAAAGTGTAACGGCGGAAACGGAGCCGCAGGTGGGATGTCCTGAAGATCCGTTGATGGTTGGTGTCCCATTGGTGTAATACCATAAATCATCTCCCCACAAAGACACAAGAAAATGAATTAATTAGCATTGAGTGTACATAACACCAATGATGGGGGCTTGGAATGCTCGGATACATACGCATGACATTGCATGTGTTATGGGAGCTCAGGATGGGGCTCGGGGTTGGTATTGCTTGCGTGAGTCTCATCTCATGGCATGACATGACCTATAACATTCAATCATAATAGACATATTTAAATGAATGTATCAAATGATTGTTGCATGTGACATTCCATATTCATTTAGGTTGAGAGGTATTCTCTATAGGCGTTACCCTATTGAGCGTTAGCTCACCCTTTATGGGAACATTTTTCAGGTATCGCACAGGCTTCCACCGAAGGCGAGGCCATGGGCCCGCTTTGACGACAGAGCCGGTCTGTGGCTTTTCTTTTGACATTGTAATCCCTTGTTTATACTTACTTTTGGCCTTGTGTAATTTTTGTAACAAACATTGTTTATATTTACAAAGGCATGTATATGGGACTCTTTTGGGACATTTATTCTTTTACGAATAAATGTATGTACTGATAATGATTCTGGTAGTATTCGAGACTATATAATTGTGAATGGATAGATAGACCCGGTGTGGTCAATGTTGTACAGGTTGCGTTTTGGGTAGAGCTCCTTGTACAAAGGAGACTCTGTCCAAATTTTGTTAAGTTATGGATCCCAAGAAATGGGGCATAACGGTGTGGTATCAAATTACACGATATCCACCAGTATTACACAGGTCGATGGATAACCAATCGGATAATTACAGACACCCGGACTTTGGGGTGTCACAAAATCACCCAAAAGTTATGAAGAAGTTTATTATAAGTGTGCTATTAAAGGATATTGATCACATACCTATCATATGTATAAACATTTAGATTTTTAAAGGAAAAATGAAAGAAGATAGGGATAAATTTCATTGATCATCATGAGCCAGCGGACCTTACTTGCCTTTAAGTTGCCCATTTGGTTGACAAAACTCACCTTGATGTTACTGATTTCTTTGTCGACCCTAATGACAAATTAATCATTTGATCGTGATGAAAACGTCCACATTGATTAGTGTTATTTTTCATATTTTTTTTTGTTTTCTTTAAATTTAAGCTTATTGTGACTTCGTTTTTATGAATGGAAAAGAATGGGCCTTATTTACCAACTATTCAATTCTAAAATGAATGGTGAAGATATATGTCCAGTAGTTAGTGGCTCAACCCATACAATCTTTCGACATAAAAGATTTTTTTTGAACTTAACATTAGCAGAAGCTAATATAAATATAACATCGAGTTCTACAAACCTGATTGAAGGCTCTAGAAAAGCTATTATTATGTTACCAAATGGAACAAAAATTCATATTAACGACGCTTTATATTCTGTTAGATCTAGAAAAAATCTACTAAGTTTCAAATATATACATTGTAATGGATTTCATATTGAGACTATGAATGATAATAATAGAGAATATCTCTGTATTACTTCAATTGTTTCTAACTTGAAGTTTATATTAGAAAATTTTCATACTCTCTCTTCTGAGTTGTACTGTACAACCATAAGAACAATTGAATCAAACAAGGTGATGAGTCAGAAACTCTCTAAAATCCAAAGACTTTTGTAGTTTGGCATTACTGATTTGGTCACCCTGGGTCAATAATAATGTGTCAAATCATTAATAACTCACATGGACCTCTTCTAAAAAATTAGAATTTATCGAGTGATTACCCATGTACTGCTTGTTCACAAGTTGAGAAACTCTTGCTCTAACATTTCTATATTATATTATATTGTCTTTTTACAATTCTATTATGCATATTGCTTTAGTTTTACAACATATATATCTATATAATAAGGGAACAAGAATTATTTGTCTTGAGCTTTTCACGGCTCAGATCATTTGAGAATTATTGATATGACGATCCTAATTAGATTTTCATTCCTTTTATAACTCTAAGACTATCGTCTTTCATATAACTCTCTCTCTATCTATCTTATACTCTCTCTTTCTCTCTATATCTCATATTATTATCTTTTTTTTTGTTTTCCCTGTGTTATTTTTGTTATTAATTATTTACTTCATAACACTGATGAATCTACATGTTATGTAATTATTTATTTCATGAAACTAATTCAAAGTTTTTATATATCTAATGGCATTGATTTTGTCACTTGCTTCTTAATTTGTAGATATCGCTTAATGTAAACAAAAAATAGCAAACATTTTTCACAAATTGATGAATTTTTTTATCTGAATTTCACACAATGCCTTTGCCTAAAATTATGTTTTAATTGATTTAGGGCTTAAATTCCTCTAGAATTCCCATTGACAATGATTTTTATATAGATCATTTTTTTAGTTTTAGTTTTTAATTTTTGCTCTATTTGTTATATTTAATGTGTTTTCATTCTTCTCTTACATGGATACGAGTGTGGTGGGAGAGGGTAGTGTGGGTGTGGAATTTAGTATTTATGTTATTGGGTTATGGGTGGGTTATCATCCTTCTTGTAGATTCAACAGATAAATTATGTATTAATTATATTTTATCCATTTGTAGGGTTTTGCTATACATGGGTGCAGGTGTAGTGTAGGTGTGGGTGTGAGTGGGCGATGATCGTAGTCTGGAATTTGATATTTTTTATTGCCTTGTAATTAGGATTTTGTGGGCGGGTTTTCATCATTCTAGAAGTTTCACCAAACAAGAATTTTAAGGCAATTTAACGATTTTATAACATTATTTTTTAATTAGACATTAATTTATTATTATTTTACCTTAAAACCTTGAATTATTGTATTTCTAATAAGTAGTTGTTGCTTTGGAGGATTAGTTGGAAACTAAAACAGAAATGGGTGTAGATTTATTTTTGTGTATATTTAAATGTAGATGATTGGATATTGGTGATTAAATTTATAATTATATTGTGTCATTTCAGGTTGAATTGTGATAGTGGTGATAAATTCATGAGTTTTTAAATGAACAAAATTTGGTTGATTTTATTTGTTGTTTAAAGATTATGAATTTAATTGTGTTCTGTTAATAATTTACTTTTTTTTTGCTTGAGGTATTTATTACATGGGGATAGGATAGATTGAAACTTTAGTGGTTGAGTTTATAATTATATTGTATTATTGGATTACGTAGTGGTAGAGGTGATAAATTCTTGAATTTTATAAATGTGCAAGATTTTATTAATTTTATTCATTGCTTAAATATTATAAATTTCAATGAGTTATATTAATATTTAATTTTTTATATATGGTATTGTCGTGGGGAGTTTTTATATATTTTATGACAATTCTATTTAATCGACACTATATTTTGAATTATTTTAAGAAAAACTAGTATGAATATTTTTAGACCATTTTTTTTGAATTTGGACAATAATTTAAAATTTTTTTGTTTGTTACAAAGTGTCTTCTGACACGAGCAATAACTAGCATATATATATACAGAGCCTTCTTTATAGGTTATCATTATTTCGTGGGATACTTTGTTAATTTAGGGATTAGACTGATATTTTTTGACAGACTTTGTGCTCTAATGACATTAACCGACATGTTTACTTAAACAAGTGAGATTAGGTACAAACTCAAAATGATGCAGCATATGACTAAACTAATTTAAGAGTTAAGTACAATTTACCCCCACACACACAAAAACACCCTTTTTCTTGGGGTAATTGTGCCTTTCAACAAAGTAACCTATGCCATTTTTTATGGTAAAAAATTAACTAATGGAGTTAATTACAAAATATTCAAACTTAAAAGGGGTATTTGTTAAAATTAAAACCTAAAAGGGTGAATGACGAACCACGCAAAGTTGAAGGGGATATTTTATAATTAACCTAATTTAATAAGTGCAATGAATTAAATCTCGAAATTATGTCTCTACAGCATTGCTTTTGAACAAACAACTACAATGATATCAATAGATTACTTTTTGGAAGTAATGCTACAGCACCTACACAATTGAACCCCGAATTAATTGAGTTCGGCAAGAACTATGTATATTGGGTGCATACCTTATCTTTAATATTATTTGCAAAAAGTGTTGCCATGAGGTTCGCACCACCAATAGTACCACCCTTCCACCATCTCCCACTTTTGCCCCCATCATCACCACCACCACTCTATCATAACCTGTAACGCCCCAAAAACCCCGGTGGGTGATATTACATTCTAAAAACCATTTACCGTATGAGAGCATTAAGTAAAATTCATCACGACGA
The DNA here is from genome assembly GCA_963454935.2 of Ilex paraguariensis. Taxonomy (NCBI): domain Eukaryota; kingdom Viridiplantae; phylum Streptophyta; class Magnoliopsida; order Aquifoliales; family Aquifoliaceae; genus Ilex; species Ilex paraguariensis. Next base: position 24,254 of record CAUOFW020005344.1, read on the forward strand.
AAGTTTCATTCATCAACCATTCATATTTTAACAAAATTTGGGCAGAGTCTCCTTTGTACGGGGAGCTCTACCCAAAACACAAACTGTATAATTATATTACAATTGACCACACCGGGTCCACATATGCATAACTATTGACCACACCGGGTCCATTTTTCCATCATAAAATAAACTTGCATTCATCATATGTCATATCCACACTATCATCCCAAATTAATAGGTCTAATCTTGGCCTTTACATCTCCAAAATGTAATAATATAACGCAGCGGAAATAACAGAAATGAACTAGAGTTCAAAAGGATATTCTAAGCATAATCTAGTCTAGAACAAAATAAAAGTGTCGCTCTAAGCGTCCACCTCGGGATCCACATCCCCGTCAAGCGGAGTCTTCCAATGGGTGGGCTCCTCGGCTCCTAACTCCTCCTCAAGTGTGAAATCTGAAAATTTTTATTTGTAGGGGGTGAGCACGAAGCTCTGTAGCAAAATCCTCTCAACTCAAACAAGGTTTAAAAAACATAGCAAACGGTCGGTCTCATTTCACAACTAACATATATATAGGTTTGGAATGAAAACAGTGACATTTTAAAAGAGATCTCAAGTTTAAACAATAACAATAATCAGTTAAAAGAATAAAGTGAGTTTAGCATCGATAAACAAAATTCTAATTTACGTTATTTAAGAAGGGCTTCTCCCTAAGCATTGTCCCATACCAATGCATCGGCAAGAACGACCCAACTCCCGATTCCATGTATTTTTGGTTCATCCCCGTACCATGTATGTTGATTGCTTCTCGTGAATCTACCTAACGATCATGCCTAGTCCACCAATTCCAACCAACAATCACAAATCTCTTTAGGAAGGGCGTGTACCGTCTCCTACGGCATTGACGAAATCCTCCCAAGGTGTCTAGTATACTAACCCTTTTCCTCGGTGTATATGTGAACAATAGTGATCGCGAGCACAACAACGATCCACTACGAGCATTAGGCAACCATCTCACCCCCCATTTGGATAGACTAACCTCTAACACTCTACGGCATCTCTCGAAGGTAATCCAAGTCCATCACAACAACCATACAATGAGGAAATCAAGAATATTCACAATTCACAACAATTTCCCAAATATAGTAAAATCCCCAATTTTGTTTTCACATTTGTCATATAATCAAATAATCCAAGAAAATATGCAAGAGATCATAATCTATATCATTTTGTTATACAATATTCAACACTAAAGTTTTAAAATCAAAGACAAAGAAGAAATTAGGAGAAAATCCTCTTTTCTTGAAAACTAGGGCTTTGAAGATAAAAAAAAATCAATAGAGCTTTGGTGGTTACCCACCCTTCATATTGTTCAAAACATGGCATTTATTACAAATAGAACAAGAATCATGTATTTCATATTATATATATGAGAATGAGAGTGAAGAAACATATATCTATATACATATATATATATCTATAGATATATATCTAGCCTCAATGTGAGAGATTGAGAGAAATCTCCTACCTTAAATCAAGATTCCAAGCTAAGACCCAAGCTTCAAGACCTTCTTGCTCTCCTTTATTTTCCTCTTAATCTTCTCCTCCTAGGGTTTCAAAAGATTTGGGTGAGAGGGTAGCAAGAATGAAAGAAAATGGGAGGAGAATGTATTCTTGAAGAATTTGAAGTTTTGATTTCTACAAGGTATAAATCCCTCTTGATTGGTATTTCTATCTTCCTCTCTTCCTCTAAAATGGTTCCTAGGGTTTGGAGGGGTGAAATTAATGCTAAAGGGACGACATTAGGTTTTTATAGGGCAAGAAAATCGAGCAAAACCCGATATTTTCTGTTCAGAAAAAATCGGTTTTCCTTCGTACTGTTCACAGATTTTTGGTGCGACTTCCAGATCAGTTTTGACCCATTTAGATGTCGAATTGGAAATTTTTCATGAAATACACTTTTGTATCCCTAGATGTCTACTATTTCCTGTCAAAATTTCAGATCAATTGGACATCAAAATATAAAGTTATGATCAAAATACTAAGCAGTGTCTATTACCCCTTTTTACCCAATTTCACTCCAATTTGGTTTTACTTCTAAAATACTTCCTAACTTCTAATATATCCCATATTACCTCTCCCAATGTTTTCCGACCTCCCGAATTCAATGGTAATGTTATTTTGATAAAAAAATTTAATATATTTATTTTGTTACCCTTATCAATCTTAAACACATCCAAAAAAAAAAAAATTAAGTTTGACCCAAAAGTCAATCCGTTCGAAACTCAAACTTCATGATTAATATTTCAACAATGATTCTAAGTTTTTATCCTCATTTTATTCATATTTGGAAAACTCTTAAGATATTAGTATTGTTATTTAATTTTAGTACAGGGTCTTACATAACCACAACCTACCTACCTGCGCTATTGCCTTCAATATGCTTACATACCACTTCACCACCCTCACCATCATCACCAACCAACCACCACTATATACCATTGTCATCCTTCATTATCATTCTCTCACCATTGTCAATATTCCACCACCACTCCACATTCCACAACCACCGCCACCAAGTTTGCCCTTACCATCATCACCATTAACTTGACTACTTCTAATCTACCACAACCATCATGGTGGTGACAATGATAGTTTCATAGAGGGGATACGTTGTAAAGATAGTAGCCATAGTGGTTGTGGTTAATTAAATAATGAACGTTGTGGTAATGAGTGGTGGGGGTGGTTACGGTGTTAGTGAAGGTTGAATGGTGGCGACGAAGGTACCAAAGTACGTGACAACGAGTGAGGGGGCAGTAATGTTAGAGGAGACAGCTACAACATCGAGGGTGGTGGCGGTGGTGGGATGGTGGAGAAGGTGATGGTGATAGTAGTAGTGGTGACAATTGTTGTGTAGGGCAATAGTGGTAATTGTGAAATAATAGTGATGACAATGGTAGAAATAAGGTATTGCAGTGAGATGAAAAAAAAGAATGACAAATTAAAATAATAATATATTTTAGACTTCAATTCCTTGCATTGGTCAAATAATGTGAATCAATTTAGTCCCAAAATTTCATTGAATATCACATAAATTACGGATTAAAATTTAATATTTAAAATTTAACATTCAAAATTCAGTTGTTTTTGTACTATAATTGCGAAAGAACATTTATTGCTTTCCTCCGTTAAAGCTCTATTAGCCCAAGACCAAATATGCCTGTAGCCCAACATATTAAATCCAATTTTAGAATCCAAGTACTGCCCACCCGCTTACGGAACCAATCTAACGTT
>CAUOFW020005345.1:0-27529 GCA_963454935.2 Ilex paraguariensis
TTCACCAGCTCGGGGGCTCGGCTAATCCACTCTTTAATGGAGACTCTTGCTCCTTATTTTTCAATAATGATGATTGCGCAAGAGTACAATGACTAGTTTTTGCCTCTAGGGTTCCTCTCTTTCCTTGGGGCATTACACTAGTAGTATTTATAGGGCTGTTCCCTATTCAGTGGGATCTTAGCCGAGATTCTTGCCCTTATTTCGTGGGGTTCTCATTGATTATAGGAGAAAATCTTGGTTGGTTGAGATTAGGTGCCTTGATTATTGCTTCCTAACGCTTTTAGGAATCTCTCGTGATCTTCCAGCTGTTGCCTTGGTTGTTATTGCCCTTGCTTATCTCGGAGGGACCTCCAACTCTACTCTTTCGAGTTTTGTTCGTCTAGTCTGATTTTTTGGGCTAAGCTGACCTTTTCTGACTGGCGTTTGGAATTTATTTTGAGATATGATCAATAAATAAGTTCAAAAATATTGTATAATAAAAATTTAAAATTTATCACATTGTGAGAATTAAATAACTCATAATCCCACCAATTTGGCCTCCCTTGTGCGGAACAGGTTTTAATGTATTAATTTGAAAACTTCAAAGTCAAAAAATGTTGCTACAAATTGACATATTAAAATACTCGGTCCATGTGCCCAGCCTAGGGACTCGTACGATGACCCAGAATCCTCGCATGATCCATGATCTTAAAAAATCTCTATTTATTGATTAAATTTTGAGATCAAATTTAAAATTTCAAATGATATGACAGTCGAGACATTTTGAGATTTTCAGATAAGTATTTTTATGGTAGCAGTTTTTACTGTTACAAAAAAAATGTGTTTTGAAAGAATTTTTTTTTTATAATAGTAATGTAGTCATACAAAAATTTATCCTTTGAATGATTGGTTGCATCTATCGACTCATATCCATCTTGGCTTCTAAATATAAGTTTGACATCACTTATTCGAAATTTGACTTCTTCCCCCATCTACATGAAAATTAGAAATTTTGACCTTGAAAAACACAATAATATCAAGGATATGTTGTCACTCTACATGTACCATGTGTTATCCCTTTATTCTCTATGACACTTTTAAAGAATAATGAGAATGGAGCCTTTCCAAACTGCTCGTGTTCTCCTCTCTGTACAATCTCATTCATTACCCTTATAATAACAAGTATCTTTGATCTGTACTTCGGATCATATTTTAATTTCTTCATTGGGTTTTTTTTATCTATTTGATGTTTTTAACACCCTTCTTCACAAATAATGATTCCACACTTTTGGTCCGACACCGATTCCCTCCATTTTAGCTCATATTTATTTTTTGACAACGTTCTTTTTTCTGGCCATGTCTGAAGAAGCAAGGCATATGCACATTTATCAAAATTGAGAGAGTGAGTTCATAAAAGCAACACATCTAGATCTATGTAAGAATGAAGCAACAAATACCCGCAATCATACCAACTAAAAGACTGAATTTAAATAAAAAAAAATACACACATCTCAAACATTATTGTTTTTTTTTCATATGGTGTGGACAGATAATGTGACACCATATTTGTAATATTTGTTGATATTCAGCATTAGATTCATCCGGCCATCATGTTTCTATAGTTGATGTCTATGGCGGCCGGCCTATTCTATTTATATTGATCCAATTGTAACTCTTTCATTTTGGTGGTTCTAACATCTACCGATATTGAACCAATGAAGTCATTTTTCTTTTCTTTGGTGACTCTATTTAGCTATCAGTATTCAATAAGATAACACTATGCTAAAAAATAATATTTAGTTATCTTAATCCAACCTATAGATTACTTATTCCATTACTCGACTTCAAAGAGTCGCAGTTTATATTGTGTTCAATCCATACTCGACGTCATAGCTAGCTCTAATACTACAAATTATTATGAACAAATGTATAAAAATTATTCCCTAGAAATCGACTTGTAAAGAAGGGAGTTCAAAAATTTATATATACACATAATCTTATTTTCACAACAGTACCCTTTAACTTCTATTTCTGATTTGTATATACTATCTGCAACTTCATCCATTTGCACACCACTTCCACGTCGGAGAGAGAGAAGAGAAGACATGATGATCTCAGCGACCTTACGCGTCATAGCGGATGCGGGATGATCTCAGCCACGAATGACACTTTCGCGAGCAAGGGACTTTATTAAAGGGTATTGTGTGAATATGAGCTGCACAAGAATCTATAGAATTATTTTGTGGAAATGTGTGGTGAACACCTCAATGAGTGATCAGAGTGTTTTTCAAAAGCCAAGGGGTAACAATACTGCATCTGTGACCCTTAGGGCAACAATATAGTTCAAGTTATTTACCACAATGCGGTAATTTTTAAATTTTATTATTGATCTACGGCACTTTTGAATTTAATAATTACGACATTTTTTAAAATTGATGTCAACAATCCCATTTTTGTTTAAAAACGAGATCAATAATCACTCTTTTAAATAAAAAATATGATTAGTAGTTACAGTGGTCATAGATGAAAAGCATGTAACTTAATCGTGTTTACTAAATACACCATTTAATTAAAAAACTCATAGTCCCATCTATTTGGTGATGTATCAACTTCTCTTGTGGGAAGGAACATGTTTTAATGTATTCATTTCTTACTGGAATGTTTAAAGTCAAAAAGCTAATGCAACAAATGGACATATTTAAAACCTCAGTCCATGTGGCCAACCTATGGACTCGTACGACGAGCCAGAATACATGCATCAAGAGGATCTTAAAAAAAAAAAAAACACTGCTGGAAACGTGATTCAAAAAATAAAAAAAGAAGAAGAAGGAGGAGGAGGAGGAGGCGCTCCTTAATTCCTTGTTGGACACGTTAAAGTCAAATTTCACATTCACATATTGAATGAATACCGCAGTCCATGTGGGAAAGCAAGATATAAAAAAGAAGATCCCCGCCGGGAGACTCGGAAAAAGAGGAGGACAAGGTGACATCAAGTTTTGAGTTTAACATCAGGTAACAGCCAACAACCATTTCCCCATCCCTCTGATCCCCACTATAAAAGCTCACCCACCACCCCACATATCCACACTAATCCTAAGGATCAGTTGAAAGACCTATCCAGATAGCAGTTGCATACCCACATCACATGGATCCTCTGGTGTATAATGCTGCCGTTTCTGGTGATATTGGTATCCTTGAGCAAAACAAGGACAAACTTGTGATTGAAGTCACCCAACCAAAAATAGTGTTCTCCATCTTGCATGCCAATCAGGGAAAACAGAATGTGTGCGGCAGATTCTTTCAATGCATAAATCTCTATTACGTAAAAAGAATTCAAATAAGGATTCTGCGTTTCACATGGCAGCCAAAAATGGATCCTACGACGTAGCCATGGCCCTCATGGAATGTGCACTAGGCATGGAATGTGCAGTTGTTAAATTTGTGAAGAAGATGCTGCGAAGGAAGAATCTGAATAAGCTTGAAGCCCCTGAGTTTTTACATGCTAATAATGTAGAGGAGACCCCGCTTTATATTGCTGCCGAGATGGGATATGAAAATTTGGTGGCAATGATTTTGAAAAGATGCTCCTCACCACCTTATAGTGGATCATATGGGAGAACAGCTTTACATGGAGCAATTATCTCCAACAGCGAAGGTACATATTGTTCTAATCACTATCACTCACAGTATATAATAAAAACACCAACTTATGAATTTTACACTTTCTCCCCCCCCCCCTTTCCTTCAAAAAAAAGTATCACCCATTTTCTATCATATTTTTAATTATTTAATATTTAATTAATTTTAGTTTAGCATAATTTTTATTTTAGACATTATTATATACGACATTATACACATATTGAAAAAATTTTGTTGACTTACATATTTTGAAAAAATTTGTCGATATTTTTAAAAAAATAATGGGTAAAAATAAATTTTAAATGATGTAATAAAAAAAAATGAAGAAAAAAAAATTATTATTTAATATAATGGAATCGGTTTTTTGAACACTCGAAGTTTATATTCTATTATCGTAACTTCAAATACGGGTTATGATTAATTATATTATGTTACGTAGAAAGGACTTCAGATACACATAGAACATCTCCACTTGAACACAATATTGTTTATATCCAACTATAGATCTACATGTATCCTAAGGAGTGGAAAATCGCTCTTAGGCATTAGAAAATCTATCTACTGTTATATAGAAGGGTCAATTTTTCTTTTCTCCTGATTTTACCTAAGGATACTTTATACCCTTAAAGTCTAGACTAAGGTGTAACACGAACATGTTTGGTTCAGTTATACATAAAGGGTGACATTAGATAATAGCGCTCACCCAATTCATAAAATGTTGTTAACAAGAGTATTACCAATATAGTATATTAAAAAATAAGTACAGGTTTCATTTTTTTCTCTTTAATGTTTCTCTTCTTCACTTTATTTCTTCTATAAATCTACTGCAATTGAGGAAGGAAATCGACAATGGTTTATTTTAGGGAATATATATACACACACACCCCCCAAAACACATGAAAGTCTTATAAATGTGTCATTTATAAATTTTTATGGTAATTATGACTATAAATATTTAGCTATGCAGTGTTTGTTAAGTGCTACTTCTAGCTGTAAAGAATTTGTGCCAATTTTTTCTAGTTGCCCAGCAAAGAGTACGTGTACAAAAGGTTCTCCTCCAAGTGTATTTTTGTAAATCTGTTCATGTCCAATTTCACATTATTAATTCAACGTTACTATGCTGAAGAAAGCTGTATCCTCGAGATACTTAAGATCAATTATATGAGTTATGTTTTGCGACTTTGTTTGACTAAGGTTTAATCACAAGTTAATAATATTTTTAATTACTATTTCAGTCCGCTTTAATTTTTGTTTACTTTGTGCCATGATGTTTGACTAACATAAGCCTTGTTTTATCTTTATTCTCAATACCTTTTCTTAGTAAATACAAAAATATTATTGGATTGGAACCGATCTCTAGTCAAAGAAACGGATGAAAATGGATGGAGTCCACTTCATTATGCTACATTCCTTGGTTTCCACGAAAGGGTACTCCAGCTATTGGATGTGGATAAGTCTCCTGCATACGTTGCAGACAAAGACCGTAATACATGTCTTCATGTAGCAGCTTACCGAGGATTTATTTGTGTAGCCGATGTACTTATAGTACAATGCCCGGGTTGTTGGGAAATTGCCAATAGTAGAGGAGAAAATATACTTCACGTTGCTGTGAAGAATCAACAAGCTTCCTTTGTTTCATATATCCTACGAGAACATACATCAATTAGCAACATTCTTATAACTGAGAAAGATGTTGATGGCAACACACCTCTCCATCTGATGGCTAATTCCAATTGCTTGGTACCTGAACTCAGTACTATGGTGGATAAGAATGCCTTAAACAGTGAAAGCTCGACTCCCTGGGGCATAGTGAACGACGGTGATTCATCTGAAATAGGTTTGGTAAGAAGGATGCCTTACTTTTTATTTTCGATTTCATGATGCATGTCCTCAATACAATGAGAAAAAATTAGGGATTAATATCTAATTGTTGGATAGTTATCCTATATCTTAACAATCTGTAAACCAATATTCATCATGCCATTGAAAAGTATGAAAAATCAAACAAAACGAGTCACTGTGTGTATATGTGTAGAGCTCTCAACTACATATTGTGTAGACCTATATATCCAAAGTTTGGGAAAACTATACTATGTTTGGGATAGTATTATTTTATGCTTTCGAATTGTGATATGTTTTACCCCATTGACTATTGATTTAAACACACTATAACATTAACCAATTCACGTGAACTATTTTTGTCTGACATATAACAATTTTTGCAAAACCAGAATTTAACAATCTGTACAAATGCCCTGAATTTTAATGATCAATAGCACAATATGTTTAGATCAATTGTCGAGCATGTTAAGTGAAATAAAAAATATAACTTTGGAGTAGAAAAGTATAATTTTGAATACTTAAAGGGCCACGCGAGGAAGATCGATCCTGGTTGATCCTTACGCGTGCCAACTCTAAGCAACATAACACTTTCTTTTTATGTTTTTCTCTCTTCTGTTATGAGTATTGCCTGTATTTTGTAGAGCAAACAATATTCTTCACATATTTCCTAATTCATGGTTCAAGAACTAAACTTGCAGGTCAAAGGGGAACAGCTAGGAGTTGGTGCTCATTTAAGCTTGCCGAAAGCAATCAGAATCTTTAGAGACAAAAGCAATATCAAAAAGAAAGTAACTAGTAGTGGTGAGGACAAAATAGAAAAGATGAGAAGAGCATCCGACTCGGTTATGATAGTGGCTACTCTTGTAGCAACAGTAACATTCGCTGCTGGATTCACCATACCTGGTGGATACTATCAAAGCATTGATAAATACCCAGGAATGGCAGTTCTATCCAAAAAATCAGCTTTCCAAGCATTTATGATATCAGATACTTTAGCCCTGCTATCGTCTGTCATTGCTATATTTGTCAACTTTTGGGGAATACTAGATGGAAGAGAACACACACTTAAGAGGTCAATCTTGATGGCCATTTTTTACACTGCGAGTGCCATTGCATGGATGATGGTCGCATTTAGTACAGGGACTTATGTGATATTGTCTCCATCACGAACCCTTGCGATCGCGGCATGTTTTCTTGGTATCTTGGCGGCATTTTGTAAAACTCAAGCATTTTTCATCTTCCAAATGCTTAGAGTGGGTTTTGATCGCTCTTTGGGATTGTCTGAAAACCTTAAAAAACTAATAAATTCTACTTTTCTGAACGATGAAGACTGAAGTATCGTGGTCCCTATAAGATTTTAGAAAGCTTACATGATGTATGTATCAGGTTAGGTTGTGCATTGAATAAGAGAGTGAAATACAGAGTATGTAAGAGAGAGAGGGAGAGAAGTTTAAGGCGGTGACCAAATCTCTGCCAAAATCTGTGTAATAACTAAACTTGTAATTTTATTGTACTTTGTTCCCTTTCTTGCCTAAATATTACGCTTTATATTCCTTTGCCACCACCACTCACCGCCCCTATCGCCGCCCACCGTCATCACCTCCAACCACCACCCACTATCACCACCTCCAACCACCATCTACTGCCGCCATCACTCAACACCATTGTCACCAACCACCACCCCACCCCCACCTGCCGCGGCCATCAACGGTATGAAAAAAAAAAAGGTATAAATTTTAGGCCCCAAATTTTTAGAAGACACCATAATTTTAGGTAAATTATTAGCCCACAAAAAAAATTAAATCCATTAAATTTTAAGTTCTACAAAAAAGTTTCAAAAAATTAAATTCAATCAAAATTTTTATTTCAATAATTTAGGCCTATAATCCAATCCATAACATCAAAAACATAGAAATTAAAAAAATAAAAAAAATACTCAAAAGTCTACTCATATTTACTTCCCCCTCTCTCTCTCTCTCTCTCTCTCTCTCCCCGGTAAAAAAAATAAACAATAAAAACATAAGTTGAAATTAAATACTCTCTTTTCCTCTCCGAGATAAAAAACAAAAACAAAAGTTGAAATATTTTTTTCGATAATGTTCACACATCATTCTTTTGTCTCTCTCTCTCTTTCTCACATAGAAAATTAAAAATAAATTACTTTTAAAAAAAAATTAATATTAAAAATAAAAAGATATACATTTAATATTTCTATTTAGGCCTCAAATTAACTTGGGTTGCCCCTGACCACCAACCACCCACCACCACCGTCCACTAACTCCACCACCACGGCTACCCATTGATACTAACCATTACCACCTAAAACCCACTACCACAATCCACCACCACCACCCGTCGCCGCCATCTCACCACCACCCACCATTGCTGCCCACCACCATTGCCATCACCCACCACTACTACCCATTGTCACCAATCCCCACCATTACCGTATTTGCTTACCACCACCACCATCACCCCACTGCAACAAATACCGCCTCCAAAATCCACCGCCATCACAAAAAATAGTAAAAAAAACAGTGTTTTAAATCTGGCCCGGCCCAACTGATCAACTTGGTGAACTAGTCTCTTAACCGGGCTGGTTCTAATTAAAATCCGTTTATGTACAGAACCCAAGGTTAACCCGTTAAACCGGCCAAAAACTGGTGATCCCATGAGAACTGGTCGAGTTTATAAAATCAGACGGTTTGATTACATTTCTATAAATACGAGATTTTTTTCCCGTTTTTCCTCTTTTGTTTTTTCCCCTTTTGCTGCCCTAAATCAATCCAGACTCTAGAACCAGAAAAATCGCATAGCCTCGCCTCCACCACACCACCAATGAATCAGATCCAGAATCCAGAACCAGAAGAGTCGCACATCCTCGCCTCCACCACACCACCAACGAATTAGATCCAGACTCTGTGAGCGATCAGATCATCCGACCAGTGCGCGTGATCAGGCACAGGCATCGACTCCAGTCCAGTGCAGTCCACCAATAGTGAAAATTGAAAGCATTGTTGTTGTTGGGTGCTGAAAAAAATTTAAGGCAGTTGATGTATTTGAAAGTGAATGTAGTCAGCTTGTGAGTGTAACTCTTGTCTCTACTTTAAATTCAACTCCAACTTTTATACTTAATATTTATCACTAAAGTCAGATTTCTACAATTTACAAGTTATTATTTATTTATGAAGAACCTATCCACATTGTAAATGATCTGATCATTATGTTCAAAATGTCAGGCATTTGATTTTGATTGTTGGATTCACTTCAACAAAAAGTATTTTTTTTGATGTTTTTTTTTTGCGACGATTTTAAATTTGTCGCAAAACGTTTACTATTCGCGACGATTTTATAATTTTTTCACAAATTTCTCTTTTGACAATTTTTTTTTGCGACGTTTTAAAAGACGATTCCCTCTTAATTGTTTTTCGTAGGGAGAAATGGCGGGAATTTGCAATTTTTTACAAAAAAAAGTTTTGGTCGCAAATAGTTTTAGCTCGTCGCAAAAATAAATAATCTAAAATTTAAGGTAAAATAAAGTTTAAATTTATATTTTGGAGAATTTTTGCGATGTATTTCGTCGCAAAAAAACGATTCCCTCCAAATTGTGTTTTGGTAGAAGAAACTGGGGGATTTGACAAATTAAATTAAAAAATAATTTAATTAAATTTTTGCGATGTTTTTAAGCAACATCGCCAATAATGTTTTACGTAAATAAAAAAAATAATTTAATTAATTTTTTCTGACTTTTTGTAAAAATGTCGCCAATAATTTTTATGTAAATAAAAAATTTTAAAAATAATAATTTAATTAATTTTTTACGACATTTTTACAACAACGTCGCGAAAAGGCAATTCCTTTCAAAATGTTTTTTGGCAGGAGAAACGGTGGGAGTTCACAAATTAAATAAAAAAATTTAATTATTTTTTGCGACATTTTAAGGAAACGTCGCGAATAAATTTTTCCGTAAATAAAAAAATAATTTTATTAATTTTTCGCAACGTTTTTTAAAATCGTCGCCAATAAATTTTACGTAAATAAAAAATTTAAAAATAATAATTTAATTAATTTTCGCGACATATTTAAAAAAACGTCGCAAATACATTTTTCAGGATAAAAAATTATTTAATTAATTTTTTGCAACGTTTTGAAAAACCGTCGCCAATAAATTTTTTCGTAAACAAAAAATTTTAAAAATTGTGATGTTTTTATTTTCGTCGCAGAATATAAATGACAACCTCATTTAAAGTTAAAATATAAATATAAATACTAAATTGAGATGTTTTATTATGTACGTCGCAAAAAAATATTTTCAAAATTTATTGCGACGTTTTTATTTTTGTAGCAGAATATAAATTAAAACCACATCTCAATTTAAAATAAAATAACAATATTAAATTGCTACGTTTTATTATTAACGTCACAAAAATATTTTCAAAATTTATGACGACGATTTTTTTTTTGTCACAGAATATAGATTATAACCACATTTAAAGTTAAAATAAAATAAAATTGTATAACGGATGACATATAAAAATATCACCCTTTGTTAAATTATAGTCATATGTTATATTCAACGTCTCTCGCTTTTTATGCACAATCCATTAATTGGATCTTACTGATACATTCCAAACATAGCCCACCATCCTTTTTATTCTTTTCATAATATCTATATAATAAAGTAGTTTACAATTCAAATCACAAAAGATAAATAGAATGACTTTTACTATTTACGGTTGATATCACTTTAAAATAAATCTAATGGCTAGTATTAAACACCTAAATCTAATAAGAAAAATAGGGTATTAAGGGTGTGTTTGGAGTGACTATGTAAAAAAAATTCTACGAATTATGTTTTATAAGTACTTTAAAAAAAAATAGTGTTTAAAATTGCCCCACCACTACCTCTACCACCACCGCCGTCGCCGTCGCCGCCACCACCACCGTCATCGTCGCCACCATCGTCACCACCACCACCACCACTGCCGCCACAAATACTGGAGATAATTATAAATAATTAGGTCAGCAAATAATATTCAAGTAACATTGTTCTTGTTTATATTAGATTGGTAATGAACTTTATTTAACTAGTATTATAGAAATAAAAATGTGGATTTATTTGTAACTATTTATTAAGCATTGACATTATTATTGTTTAAGAAATATATTTTTATTTACTATTATTATTATTTTTTTATTAAGTTAATTTTTAGTTTGTAGAAAAAATATGAGTATGAATTCAATTAAGAGAAAATAGAATATTGGAGTTAAATTTTTTATCTAAAGTTTATTTAAAGAGGACTATTTGCGACGATTTCATAATTTTGTGGCAAATTTTATTTTGGGCAATTTTTTTGTGACGGTTTTTAAAAACGTCGCGAAAAGGTGATTCCCTCCCATTTTTTTTGGTGCTAGAAATGGCGGGAATTGATAATTTTTTATGACAAATTTTTTTTGTCGCAGATAGTTTAAATTCGTCGCAAAAAAATAATCTCAAATTAAAATAACTGAAAGGGAAAAAAGAAAAGATAACTTTGTAGATTTACTTCCACAGGTTTGCACAAATGTTCTTTTAATTCATCGAATCTTTGTAGATTTTTGGGTTTTCAGTGGTTTCTTGATATGTTTTTAAGTTCTTGAATAGATTTGATCTCATTTAATAACACTCTGTGGGTGCCCAATTGACTGATGATTGAGAGGCATTTGTGTGATTTGAAAAGTTTGTGTATGGAATGGAGAATGAGGCCATGGATTCATTTATATCATCTAAAAGTTGAGAGATTTATGTTTTTCTGATGGGCAATTTAAGTTGTTGGAGAGGGTTCTGAGATTTAGCTTTTATTTTAGCTTCAAATTTTGAAGTGTGTTTTAACAAAAATTGAGACATTAAAAAATTCGATTGCAAAGAGAAAGTTTAGTTCTTCTGGCTTTTCATTCGGAGGAAAAAGGGAAGATAACCTCCAAATTTGATCTAGAGTATCTCCCAAAATTTCATTAATCAGTTTAATTAAGGTTAACAAGTTACATTATTTTCTTTTTAATTCCATTTCTTTCTCTTGGTTGCAAACCAATATTTTGCAGGGGAATTTATTTTGCTTTTGAAAATAAGCAATGATTTGAAACTTTCTTGTCCTATGGGTTAAGCTGGCCTAGTTTGGATGGCAGGAACGAGGGACCACAAAACTAATTCTATTACCTGAAATAGTAATGCACTTCCAAATGTTGTTTCATTCACGTGTTTGTTTAGAGCATGATTGTTTTTCTAATTATTAGTAATGTATGCCAGATAGAATATGAGATTACTAGATTTACTGGATCTTGATGCTCTCTGTTCTTGGGTCTTGCATGAATTTGTTCTAATTAGTCTCTTTTTGATGCCCTTTTTGTTGTCTTCATTCTTGTTTGTTCGTTTACGAATCCAAGATTTAGCCTGGCCGAAAGTACTTTCCTTATAGAAAGAAGTTTGGGTACCAAGTACTTTTTTTTTTTAAAGAGAGAAATTTAATTGAATAATCCTAAAAAATACAAGAATCAAAACAGAAACTATTTTTAAGACAAAACAATAACTTTGCCTACAAAACTGAAAAACAGAAAATTGTTACAAAACAGATTTTTTGTTTTATAACAGAAATTCTGTTCATGAATTTATGACAGGAAAAAACCAGACAAAACCGTTTAGCTTCCTCCTGTACCCCCTACTGCAATTGCTGAATCAGCTAGAAAGAGTAACTCTTCTAATAAATCAGGCAGCACCCACTCCTCACAGCATATCTACAATACCCCAGTTGCACTCCATGCTACCCCAGCTCCAAACACTCCAACACATCATCAATCTACTGCACAAAACCACTTCACAACAATACTCCAACCTGCAACAGCTACTATATTCTCTTTTCCTCTCCATTTCAACTCTAGCCTGCAACAGACTATCCCAACTACGCTGCAGAGACAGAAGAATTTACAAACATTTTCTTTTCTTTCTCAGTCTTTTCTATTCCTTCTGATCCTGTAATAACATCAACTTTACCTGCATAGGTACAGACACCTCCTGCAAATATTCAGATGAAAATCTATTTTGTACTGCCAGATTAGCAAAGTAATCTACTAGACAATTTGTCTCCCAATAGACATGTCCAAACTGAAATTCAAACACTCCAATCTCTCCAAAATCTGCCTCAAAAGCCCCCAAAACTTCCAAGCTCTATGATGCCCTTTTAGTACCATCTGTACCATGACCTCAGAGTCAGTCTCAATCTGTATCTTACAACCCAGAATATTATATCTTTCCAATAGAACCAGACCATCACTCAAAGCCATTAATTCTGTCTCCATGTTGGAACAATTACCATAAGAAAATGCAACAGCAAGAATCAGTTTACCCCAGTCATCTCTAACCACCATACCACCCTTATCATTTCCAAGATTTCCTTTGGAAGCCCCATCCACATTGAGCTTTAGTATGCCAAATAATGGAGGAACCCATCTCACCCACAAAGCATTAACCTGGACCCTTTGGACATATTCAACCCCCAATGCCTACAACATTTCCTTACTACTGTGCAAAGTGTCAAACCAAGACTTATGTAACTTCTGTTACCAATTCTCAACCACCTCTATCCCTATACACTGTTCCTCCATATTGCTTCAGCAAAAGAACAAGTAACAAACAATACATTTTTTTCATTTCCTCATTCTGAATACACAGACTAAATCAGCTAGCCAATGACTTATTTTAGTAGTATTATCATAAATGTCTAATTTCTTTGATGCTTTGCTTTATTTATGGGAATGGGCGAGTTATGCATTTCGGTAATTTATTGAAACCTTAATATAAATTAAGGTTTCAATTCTATGCATGTCTGCATAAAACCTTAGTACCCGTTCAAGAATCCACATCGGACATAGAGTATTCTTTGCCGATGGAGATTTCTTGAATTGTTCAATTTCGGACAGTTTGGGAATGCACAAGTCTATATTGTAGTTAGTATCTCACCGCTTAACTTATTACATCTCTTGGATATTCTGCGTGGCAGATCCCATTGTTCTCTGTGTACATACTAGACGGGTGTAGCAACGACACCTAGTATATGTTGTGTACTTGGAGAACTATGGGGAAATGCTGCCGGATTTCAGTTAGAGATGTACAAAGCGGTAAGAGATGCTTCCTATGATATAGAATGTGCATTCCTAAATGGGATAGGACCACCTACTAAAATAGGAAGGAGTCGACAACATAGTTTGCATGATGCTTGGTACATGACATTGATAAATATGTGATTTTGTAGGCTATCAATTATGGACAAGAGTTGGATGACAATTAGGAATAGGTTAGATTTGAAATACATTGATGGGATCAAATATTTTGTCAATTTTGCCTTGGAACGTTCGAGTCGAGATGGAAAATTCGATGTCCATGTAGGAATTGCATGAATGCAGAATGACATGATGATAAGACTGTGAAAAATCATTTATACGTGAAAGGGATCATGACCTCTTACACGACGTGGGTACACCATGGGGAACCCGTTCCTATAAATGTCACCCAATTCTTTGAAGATTATGATGATGATGCTGATAGTGTCGAGGATGATATGACCGACAGTGAAGATGATGATCGAGACGAAATACCTGAAATGTTGGAAGATGTTGGTAAGGGAATGTTCATGGATAATATTTTTGACAGTGTTTGTGTTGGAGAAACATGTGAGGGTGTTAATAGTGAAGAAGTTCAAAATTTTGAAAAATTACTAAAAGATGCTCAACGTGTTTTGTATCCTGATTGTAAAAAAATATACACTGTTGTCGTTCTTGGTTAAGTTGCTTCATTTGAAGGTATTGAGCAAGTGGGGCAATAAGTCATTAACATTGATGTTAGAGCTATTGGCAGACCTTTTACCTGACGGTCATATTCTTCCAACGTCTCTCTATGATGCTAAAAAATTCTTACGTGCTTTGGAATTGAGATACGAGTCCATTCATGCATGTAGGTACAATTGTATGCTATTTTGGAAGGAGAATGAAAAATTGGATAAATGTACAGTATGTGGAGAGTCAAGATATCAGATCAATGATGATAAGGGTAAGAAGATACCTCAAAAGATCTTGCGATACTTTCCCTTGAAACCGAGGTTACAGAAATTGTTTATGTCGAGGAAAACGGCTATAGATATGAGGTGGCACCAAGAGAAGCGAGTGGACGACGGGAATTTTTCATGGCATCCTGGTGATTCTGAAGAATGAAAAGACTTTGATAAGCAATATCCTGATTTTGCTCGGGACGCTCGTAATGTTAGGCTTGGATTGGCCACCGATGGTTTTAACCCTTTTGGCAACATGAGCAACTTTTATAGTATGTGGCCTGTGATCTTGATGCCTTACAACCTGCCTCCTTCGAAATGTACGAGCGATCTA
Organism: Ilex paraguariensis; assembly: GCA_963454935.2. Taxonomy (NCBI): domain Eukaryota; kingdom Viridiplantae; phylum Streptophyta; class Magnoliopsida; order Aquifoliales; family Aquifoliaceae; genus Ilex; species Ilex paraguariensis. Next base: position 14,872 of record CAUOFW020005345.1, read on the forward strand.
TTTTTCATGATGTCATTGCTTATTCCAGGACCACAGGCACCCGGGAAGGAGATTGATGTATACTTGCGCCCGTTAATTGATGAGTTGAAAGAATTGTGGGAAGGTGTTGTAACTTTTGATGCATGTAGCAAACAGACATTTCAAATGTGTGTAGCTATTATGTGGACCATAAATGATTTTCTTGTTTATGGTAACCTATCTGGATGGAGTACAAAAGGTTACAAGGCATGCCCCATTTGTAATTTTGATGCATTATCACAACCATTAAGAAGCAAAATTGGCTACACAGGCCATCGGCGTTACTGGCCGCAAGATCATAGCTGGCGACGAAGTAAGTTATTTAATGGTAAGATTGAGAAAAAATCAAAACCTTGTGAGTTATCGAGGAAAGAGATTTTAGATCAGTTGGAGTGTTTACCAAATGTGCAATTTGGGAAGCATCCAAACAATCGAAAAAGAAAGCGGTCATCTGAGGAACTTAATTGGACAAAGAAGAGCATTTTTTTTTGAGTTACCGTATTGGCATGTGCTTAAGATTCGACACAACCTTGATGTCATGCACATGGAGAAGAATATATGTGATAGTTTGCTTGGCACATTGTTGAGTATTGATGGCAAGAATAAGGACACAGATAAAGTTCGTCTGGATTTGGAGGACCTAAATATCAGAAAAGAATTGCACCTCCAAAAGAATGGGGATGCATATATAAAACCAGCTGCGTGGTACACTTTGTCTCCAAAAGAAAGACAAGGGTTCTGCGAATTTTTGAAATCAGTTAAGTATCCAGATGGATATGCAGCAAATATATCGAGGTCTATGAGCACGAAGGATGGTAAGGTATCAGGCTGAAAAGCCATGATTGTCATGTTCTTCTGCAACGACTTATTCCACTTGGAATTCGTGGTTACTTGGATAAGGAAATTTGTACCACTTTATTTGAGCTGAAAAATTTTTTTCAACAACTTTGTGCAAAGACATTGATGGTAAAAGACTTGGATGCACTACAAGATAACATAATACTTATTCTTTGTAAGTTAGAAAAGATATTTGTACCAGCATTCTTCGATGTTATGGTGCATTTAGCAGTTCACTTGCCAAGGGAAGCTAAGATTGCTGGACCAGTGCAGTATTGGTGGATGTACCCAGTGGAAAGGTGATATTTTAAATTGTTATTAGCTTCTCATTTGATATTGTTATTATCTCCTTATATGTTCTGTGATTTATTGAAGGTATCTCAGAACTTTAAAAGGATATGTTCGTAATCAATCTAGTCCAGAAGGTTCAATTGCAGAGGCATATATTGTCAAAGAATGTCTTACCTTTTGCTCGATGTATCTTACTAGTATCGAAATAAATTTTAATCACGAGGAACGAAATGCAGATCGAGTTGAAAATGTGCATGGGTTAGCTGTGTTCACCCAAAATGTTCGTCCTTTTGGGCGAATTACAAGAGCAACTGAGGTCTCTCAACAGGAACGACAGATGGCTCATTGGTTTGTCCTACATAATAGTCTCGAACTGAATCCGTATCTAGAGTATGTGTATGTTAAATATACATATTTGTGAGCATTCTTATTGTACTTTGTAATTGTTTAAAATATTTTATATGTCAAATTTATGGTTTTATACGTAGGGAACACAAAAATATATTAGAGTTGGAAAGAAATGGTGACATCACTCATCGCCACCAAGCAGAATTTCCCAAGTGGTTTGCAAAACGTGTAAGCTATACAAATTTAGATTATAAACATTATTTGCATTAGTTGTAAAACCATAAAAACTTTCATATGCATGTGTGTAGATGAATCAGTTACGAGGCGAAGGGTCACATGAAGCAACTGATGAATTGTGGTCACTAGCAAACGGTCCTGATGTGACAATAAAATTGTACTCTAGGGCAATATGCAATGGTGTCCGGTTCCACACTAAAGAGTGTGATAATCGTTGAAAAAGTCAAAACAGTGGGGTAGTTGTAGAAGGAGAACATAATAACAAAACAATTAACTTCTACAGATACTTAAATAAGGTGTGGGAGATGAGTTACATATTTGGCCATAGTATTTTTTTGTTCTAATGTGAATGGTTCAACCTTGGTAGTGGGAAAACAGTTCAGACTGATGCTCATTTTACAAGTATTAATGTGAAAAGTAGATGGTATCAAAATGACCTTTTTGTCCTACCTGATCAGGTAAAACAAGTATTTTATGTTAATGATACAAAATTGGGTAGGGATTGGCAAGTTGTGCAACACATACATCGAGGAATATGAGATATTCTTGAGTTGGAAGATATAGGAGTTAGTGAAAATGAATCATATGTTCCAAGTGATGCATTCCAACAGGATGAATCAACAGAGGTTGCTCTTGTAGTAGTCAAAGATAATGAAATAGGTCAACTTCGTAGGACTGATCTTGATCCAAAAATCATTGCTCGAGATCGGATTGTCCATTGGGGAAGCAGAGAAGACAATAACATTGATGATTTCATATGTGATGACAATGATGAGGCACAAGTGGAGTATGTCGATTCAGAAGAAGATGATGATGTGCATTCCCATTTTGATTCTGATGAAGAGTTAGATATGTAGATGAATTATTAAGATATTTTCATGGTAATTAATAAATTATGACTTATATATAAAGTTCATACTTGGATATTGACGATATAACTTATATATTTCTTTATTTCAGGTGTCGTATATACATGGGACCAGGTCACCGAGCCAGCACAATAGCTAGTAGGGTTGCATCATCTGATGCACCTACAAGGGGTGCATCATCGAATGCACATGTTAAGGCTGTGTCATCGGATGCACCTATGTCACAGCCTTTTACTAGCACTGAGGCTAGCAATACAGGTTTGATGCATACTTTTTTTTGTCTAAACATTGTTTTCTTAATATGGTGGGCTAACATCTGTTATTATTGTTTGCGCAGGAGCTTCTACCACAAAGAAACGAGGTCAAGGACCATTTAAGGGAAAAAATGCTGAGCGTCTTCGTGCAGCTCACGACCTGCTAAATGTGTTGATTCCTGATGGAGTTGGCGTTCCAATTGGTGTACATTCATCGAAAGTGATGACAGAGATTGGCTCCCTGGCAAGGACGTTTGCCCGTATCAGAAATGTCCACAAATGGAAGCAAATAATCGAAGAGGAGAAGGTACCACTGATTGCACGTTTGTTGGTTAGTGGATATATTTGTTTGGTTTCCAAAATATATTTACTTGTGTAGAGTGTTACAACGTGTTGTAATTAATTTGTACATTTATATTTTGCTGTAGACAAAATTTAACATTCAAGACTATCGCGAAAAAGTTGGTGTTAGGAATTCCGTCAACAAAAAATTTGTTGTGAGGTACAGGGACCACCAATACTATATGCATATGCACTACAAGAAATTGGTTGAGTTTGGTGTTGACCCAAAGAGCAAGCCATATGGTGATGTGAGTCAGGAGGATTGAGAATACATAATTGAAACACTTTACAATGATCCAAAATTTCAGGTAACTTTTATAAGCTATGCGAATTAATATCCACTTTTTATTCTCAATTATGTACTAATTATATTCTTTGTATATAGGCAAAATCTAAGAAAAATGTAAAAAATCATGCCAAACTACCATACAACCACTCGATAAGTTTAAAGTCTTTTCAGTCTGCCCTATATGAAAGGGTGTTATACTTTAGCATTTGCTTTCTAAATTTTAATATATACTAAATTCATAAATTTGAATATAGATATTTTGATTAATTGCAACAGAGGGATCCTACAACTAATGAGCCACCCCCACATTGTTGATTTTTTTCACGATTCTCATGTGAACAAGAAGGGTGAGTGGGTTTCTGCTGAGGCAAAGTCAAGGTATGTAAGTATTTCAAATTGTAGAAAATTATTATTATTATTTTTTAAGTTAATTTTTATGATACATTCAATAATTGGGTTTAAATATATTAAATTGTAGGAGCAGATGAAAGAATTGACCACACAAAACTTAGAAGAGAGTGTAGAGCCATTGACACTGGATGAAATTGCATGCACAATCCTTGGCAACCGACCTATATATAAGAAAGGATTTGGACATGGCCCAAAGCCATCATCCTTTAGTCAGTCATTCAGATGCAGTGTTGAGTGTCGAGAACAAGCTGATATGATAAAAGAGTTGCAAGCAACTGTTGATTCTCTTCAGAAGGAACATGACGAAAAAAAAGAGAAGCTTGGGAAGTTTGAAGACGCTCAACAAGAGATGATGCAACAACTTGTGCAGATGCAACTTCAACTGCAACGTGCCCTACAGGGCAACTCAACTAATGTAGACATGCCACCCGAGTCTTAGTTAGTATCTTTTTATTGTCATTTTAAGTTCAACACTTTAGTGTTTTTGAAAAATTTGATTGATAATTTATTAATGTATTTTTTTTCTTTTTTATAACAGATGAATTATGGACTTCTGCATTAAAGTGGCTGACGAATTATCTTTTTGTTATATATTTAAATATTGTATGATTCCATCTTGTTTTGATGTGTGATTGTTGTTTTAATATGTGATTTGAGGGGTTTGCCTTTTAAGTGGTTTTTTATGATAAGCAGTGTTATTTAAGGCGTAAAGCGAATCGAAGCGACCAAGGCTCCTAACGCCTAGGCGAGAAGCGAGAAGCGAAGTGACACGCTTTATCGAAGCAAAGCGAACAGTTAAAATATATATATATATATTTTAGTTTAATTACTTCTAAACAATCTAAATTCAAATTTTATATATACTAAATATTTAAATGCAAGTAAAACCATAAACATTTAAATTAAAACAAACACTAATAATATCTCAAATATTAATAACAGTTATAACTTAAACATTTAAATTCAAACAAATTCTAACAATTGTATTCATTTTCATATTGACAGGGTAGGACAACAAAAGAAGCAGAATCAAGACAGCAGCAGAATCAGCAACAAAAAAAAAAGAAGCAGAATGAGGATAAAAAAAAACAGAAACAGCACAGGACAACAAAACCGAAGCAGCAACAGAATCAACAAAAAAAAATAGAAACAGAATGAGCTAAAAAAAAAACAGAAGCACAATGATCATGACAGGAGCAGAATCAATTGTAAACAATTTCATATGTAATTATGTACTGAATAAAAAAAGCAGAATAGAGGCACATTTCACATGTACTAAAATAATTAAACATGGTATAAGTATAGACCACTTTTTGGTACCATTTGTATATATATAAGAAAAGGAAAAAGTATAATCAAGACATATCAGAGACACTTATTTGTAGAAGACTCTATTATTTACCCCCATTCCTGATACTCCTGCTTCCTTTCTTTATCATAATTTTGTCATGCAGTCGCCTGACTCCCACATCCCACAAATATTCTAAATGAATTTAGCAACACAAGGAAAAAAAAGGAATGTGTTTTGTTCGAAACATGGTTTATTAGAAAAAAAAAAATAAATAAATCAGCGATAGTCTAAAAAAAAGTCATTAGTGATTAAAAAATAAAAGAGACTACTAACCTGTAATCAAAAAAAAAAAGGAAGCAGAATTGCCTCTTATAATAAAGCGTTCGCTTTTTCGCTTCTTTGTTTTTTCGTTTTTTCTCGCTTCGCTCACGTTCCCTTCGCCTGAGATCCTCCAGGCGAGATAAGCTTGCCTCGCTTCGCTTCTCGCCTAGGCGAGCTTTTCAAAACACTGATGATAAGTGTTAATTGTTTGGCTATGTGGTGTAAGTGTTGAATTGTTTGAAGGAGTTTGAAAGACAGGATGTTAAATCCTGTGAAGATTTAAAGCACATGAAGCAAAACATCAAGAAACTCGATGAGAAAGATGACAAGGTATGGGAACAATTGTTCTCCACTTGTATTGAAACTAATGCATGCATGGGAACAAGTGCTTTTCAGAAGTGGGTTATAGCAGTTCTTCGATACCCTTTTGGTATTCTATTTTCATTTCATTCTGTACACAAACAAAATACTTTCATCTTTAGCAGTTCTTCGATACCCTTGTCTCCTGTTATGTTAATAAAAGTGTCTTACTTTATGGGGTTTTAGTATAACTTCGAGGGAAGAAATGACTTGGTTCAGTTCATAAAGATCGTTTAGAAAGCAGGACTACATGTGAATCTTTGCATTGGGCCTTTTATTTGTGCCGAGTGAAATTTTGGGTAAGAATTTGGAGCCTGATTCAAGAAGGGGAATTTTTCTCTCTTTAATTTCTGGTGTTGAATTTTTTTATTCTAAGGGATTTCTTGTTTGGTTGAAGTATGTGCCTAGCATCGGCTTCAGAACAGATAATGAACTTTTCAAGGTCTCTTTCCCTCTCTCTCTCACTCAGTGTGTGTGTGTGTGTGTGATGGACATTGCAAGAAGCAAGAAAACATGACTAATTGTGAAGCCAACAAGATATATGTTTCTGATAAAGCCTTCACATAGTAATTTGCATAAACTTTTCCATGATTTTTTCGGTTAATTGTTGGTGTTGCATGGTGTTGCAGATGGCAATCCAGGGGTTCACCCAAAAAAATTGTCCAAATGATGAAGAATGAAAAGTTATTTGAGTCTCAAGGTGGCCCTATCATCCTCTCCTGATACAGCTTTCGGGTATTTGCTACTATCTTTGGTGTATTTATGCCATGAACCATCATTAAGGGTTTCAACACCAAAAAGTTCTTGGGCATATGCTGACTATGTTAATAGTTCTATTTCCATTAACATAAAAGGCAGAAAAACTGAAACACATTCATATTCATGCAAGTTAGGAGTTTACAATTTCAATCCAAAAATTGCTATAATATGTAAATTTATATTTGTGAAGATTGAGAATGAGTATGGGCCAAAAAGCAAGGCATACGGTGTAGCTGGTTATGTCTACATGACTTGGGCTGCAAAAATGGCTACTGAATTGGATACTGAGGTCCCATGGCTTATGTGCAAGGAGGACGATGCCCCAAATCCTGTGGTAAGCAATCTCACGCAATCAACAGAGAAATCTTGCTTTAATTTAACTACATATCTATATAATAACAGACGAGAGATAGATTAAAGAACTGCCAGCTACTACTCTTGGATTAGCTGCATAAACTATTTTAGATGTTGTGAACAACTTTATTTGAAGTAAGAGTTTACCTGATGGAAGTCCTTGATATTTGTTGTGAAAAGTCTACAAGCTCTTTTTCAGAGTACATTTAGACCTTACCCATAATCTTCTACAGGGAATTACACAAGTAATGGTTTCCTTAAAGTGGCTTGCAATGGGGGCTTGAATCAGATGCGTGCTGCAGTTTGTATGTTATTTTTGCTCTCTTTTGTGAGGTTTTCTTATATTTACATTGACGTACCCTGTTTGGCATTTCAGATTTGTTACATGGTCATAGTTTCTCAGCCTTTAAATCTTACTTTGGTTGTTCCAGACCTGGATAAGAGATCCTTCTGGGCTAATCCTAGGTATAATTATTGTTAAATAGTGACTTTCTCTCGGCCTTTATTCACTTATTCACTTTCTCTCGGTGCTGAGCATATTTTGCATTGAATGTTACTGGGAATATTTGGATTGCAGTGCTTGATAATCATAATATCATATTGAAAATGTTGATTTAGAAGTTTCTAATTGTATGCTATCAAATGTTGGCCGCTCTTTTTAGGAATTTGTCAACACAGAGCTGTATGCATGTGCATCTGTTGCTGTACTGTAACTTTGTAATTAAAAGGATCGATGACATTGCACAAGACCATATATATCTTAAAAAATGTCATGGTTAGGAGACTATTATTTAAAACAATGTTCCAAGACCATATATATCTTGAAATTTTGTTCATGTTTCAATGTTTTAAAGAACTCTGCCTTAGGTATATGTGCTCTTTCATTTCAGTTTCATTCTTGTGCACCATTACTAAGAGTTGAAAACTTGAAAATTCTCTAGGGTCTTAATTTATTAACATTATCTTCTTCTTCTTCTTCTTCTTATACACTTACTACTACTACAGTTAGTGATGTAATAATGGCAAATGCAATTACACTGGGGCCATGCCTTTGCATTTTTTTTTTATCAAAACTGTGAACTATTACAAGAACAGTTAAAATTCCTGTACATTACCTGCAGAATATCCTCCCAGCTCAGCTTCTGCCCCTCTGCTCACAGCCCAGTTCCTGTGCCATTGAATTGATGCTGCACAGAGTACAACATCCAGCACCCAAAAACCTTGGACAACACCTGAGTCAAAATCAGACTACTAGGAATGACGAATCTCCACATTCAGCTCATATTCCCCACTGCATGCAACAAGAACATCTAAACAAAGTCATACCCAAACATGTCTACACCAGCATACTGCACAGACTAACACTGCACATCATTACGACTTCATAGCACCATTCAAAAAATTTGCAAAAAATAAGTAAGTTGGCTTTAATCCTTCAAGAGGATCAAACCAGTTTTACTGCATTACTGGATCAGCTACTGAAACCCCTATCCCAATCTGAACAGACCAAAACAGTCAGTCCAGCTGCTCCAGGCACATGATCCATGCAAACCAGCTCCAGGCCAACAGTCAGCCCTCTCTAAACACCACAACCAAAACCACACTAACCAGCTGCTAGTCATACCCCAAAACACTGAAACAGAAGCAGTCTGTCAAACCCTTCTGTCCAACTACAAAAAATACTGCTAGACAGTCAGCATACTGCCCAGTATTTTAAGCCAAAAACATCCCTCAGCGGCACTAATTGATCCAGCATCATCATCCAATCCATTATATTACTCATATCAATATGCATCTTGTGTTTGGATGAGTTTCAGCTGAAGGAACTTGAGAAGTTAGGTCCCAAGAAAGGTGTTATCAGCCAGTCTGTCAAAGATGTTGCTCACAGTTTAGTGGATTGATGCTAACTTGAATTAAAATGATTGCATATAATGATGCAATTGACACACGAGCATGTTGTTGTCACCATTGCAAGGTAACATACAAACTTCTAAATCTTTCATAACCTTTGGGAATAATGATGAAGATAAAGGGTATTAATTTTACATCCCACAGAGGTATTATTAAATGTGAAGATGTTTCCCCATTCTAATCCTTTTTTTTTTTCTTATTAAATTCTTCCCACCATATTCTTCAAATGAGATTCTTAGTTTAACATCACTATAATGGTCATTTGAGTAATAGTCGGTATGCTCAATATTCGTTAGCCTTGTCCTATGATGGCGAAGAATTTATGAACAAAAACTTCCTCGATATATTTCCTTCTCTCTCTGTCTCTCTGTCTTTTATATTCAATCCTAAAATCTCTTTATGAATGTGCATGCATGCATGTATGTATATATGTTTGTGTGCCTCAGAGAGAGAGAGAGAAAGAGAGAGAGAGAGAGCATTGCACGTGCATATGCATGGGCAAGTGTGTACGAGCATTATTACTGGTGTTAAGGCAAGCATTTTATGTGGAATAATTACTTCTATTTGTTTACAACGTTAAAAGAAGTTCAATTTGTTATGTGAAGCTTTGATATATTGAAGCAAACAATATCAAGTTGTAGGAATGAAAAGATTGTTGTTTTGGTTCTAATATTTTACCCTATGATCTTTGATAGCTTAAAAATTTTTGGGCCAATTGCTATTGTGGCACTCTTGGTGCTTATCCCAGTTAATGTATCAGATGGTACATTGTTTTTTCTGAGAAGAGATTTGGTTTTTAGCGACATCGATAAGCTTTCAATATCAAATGTTCATCCTAAATCTATCAAGTAAGTTTTATGTCACTCTTTACCAGTATGATTTAAGTTTTAGGTCTGTCAATATCTGATTGACTCGAATATTACATCCATTAAGTGGAGAATTGGAGATTTTCCAGATAAAGAAGGGTTCGCTTTGCACCTCATGTTTAGATGTAAATTGTGAAGTTTTTATTTGAATTTTGAAGGATTTTTTTACTAAGTGAAACTTTGAGATCATTCAATAAGTAAAGCCTCGTTTGGATGGGTTTCCATTGCTTTTTTTTTTTTTTAAAGTTAGCTCAACTTAGCAAAGGCTTCACCCAATTCTTGTGGTCAAAAGTAATTAATAAAATTAGTGTCATTTTTACTATTTAGGTTTGCATGAAAACCACACAATGTTTGTATGTCATATTAACTCCTCATTTAAAAAAACAGAAAAAAATAAAAACTTGGTTGCTAACCGAATTCCTCAAAAGAAAATTTTGTGTACGTATTACTCCTTATGTCATCAAATCATTGAGGTCATTACAGATTTATTGATATTGTTATAATCATAGAATCATTGCATTTAACATAATAAGAGGAGACACACACGGAGAAAATATGACAATATCAGTAAACGATGAACTTAACCAAAACAAAGAATGGCATACAAAAGCATGAAAGAGGGTATAGAGGCCATATCCAGCTTTAACAGAAGAGCTCCAATGGTTGAATTTCAGGTTTTTGTACACATATCAATGGAGTACTTGTTCACATTTTGGACCTGTTACATGCTCTACAAGGAATATGGTAGAGTAGCATCCATGAGGTTGAACTTTTTGGCTTCACAAGGGAGGAGGGTAGAGCAATTTACTGTGAGTCGATTTTCAATTGTTTTATGACCATTCCAACTAGCTGTTAATTATTAAGAACAAGATCTAATTTTTCTTCATTCTGCCATTCATAGTGCGTTGTTAAGGCTTAGTTGTTCCACAAAGGTTAATTATAATTTCTTCGCTTTGTCAGAACCTTGTATTTTACATTTTTTTCTGCCTGACCAGTAGTATTTTACTTCTCTTTCTTTCGTTTTTCCACTTCCCTTTTCAGTCAAAATTATTTAATTGTAGAAAAGGCATAAAGAAAAGGCATGCAAAAAGTACACCAGATTACCAAAGTCACAATAGGGAAGAAAATCCACCTCACTCTGAAGATAGTCTGTATCCACGTGGAAAACTTAGGACTTCCCAAAGCTGGTGCATAAGGTGGAGGGACCTCTTGATCCATTTTTGGGTCAAGTTAGATCATATTATTAAAGTGAAACCTTAGTTGGTTAGTGGGCCTAGTTTTACAGCCATTAGGATTTCTCGGTATGTTCATTTCTTATGGTTCTATTTGTTAATCCACCTAATAACTCAGGTCACACAGGAGAAGTTTGTGAAGAGAGCTTGGATCTCATATCATAAGATTTGGTTGGTTTATATGGTTTATGGCTTATTTATGTGCGCCAGTTGAGATGTCAAAAGGCCATAATATTGAAGTTTTTGGATGTTGAGAAGAACAAGATGCAGTAACCATATAAATTGGATAAAGTAGCCTCCCTCATAAGAAAGCAATTTTGGCATTGTTTTCTTTGAGAACTCCCTGATGTTTTTACTATCAATTTGTTAATCTACCTTTGAAATGTGATAGTAGTGGGAGTATTATATTTCTATCCTAGGATGGTTTGTAAACAAAAAAACCAAATGCAGTTAGAACAAGTTATACCCTGGGTTGTGTTTGTTGAAATTCATCAAGTATACTACTCATTGATATACAAGGCGTGACTAGCTGGGGATGTTGAAAATGCAAATACCCAAGGAATTTTGGATCAAGGATCTGGACACATAAGATTATCTGTTGGAGTTGAGGTTGGAATGTTTGGTTATTGTATCTTTGTTTGCCAGATAAAATATAGGTTGTATCTGTTGAAGAAGACATGTGTTCTAGGTTCGAGGCTTTTTGATGCTTGCTGTTGCCAAATTCATTGCTGTTGTGTTTTTGGTTTATCTTCAAGAGTAGATGTGAGGATACCAATACCATAGAGTGATAGGAAAAATTCGTTTCAGTGTGTCTTCGATCTCTAATAAAAGACTAGTTTCCCACCTTTGTGATCCAAAGTCTCATAGGAATGGCTGGAAAAAAAATGGGTACATGTGGACATTGTTTATCATTTATTCAATGAAGACTCCATTATGGAATACTCTTCTTTTTACTAAATTAAATGTTCTATATATTTGTTGGAGTTTGACAAGTTTTTCCAATTCTTGTGTAGCATAATCTTTTCATGCATGTTTATTCAGGTACCTGTCAGGAGCGTGCCACATGTTTCTGGTGCTCAATATCAGATAGTCTCGAACACTTCTTTCAAACAAACCACCTAGATCACTACCTTTGTCACCAGGTAATATGGATCTTCTATTGAATTTTCTTTCCTGAGATTAGTTTCTTGTCTTTCAATTTTCTTCTAATTGACAGCGGTAAGTATCTAACCATAATCCCTCTCTGCAGTTTACCTGTGTGATTCAATGGATTCAATTTTTAAATTTAGAGTTTGTGCAGACTCTCACACTAAATTAGATTACTTCCTTGTAACTCTTTGAACAAGTTGTACATGATGTTTATATCCATTGTCCTTTCTGGGGCTCTACTATGCTTTTATTATGTAGTTATGTTATCTTTGTCTTTATTCAGGTTATCTACAATGCAAACAAGTTTGCAAAACTTGTTAGAAAAAGAAATAGGTTCCAAAATTGGCTGGACTACAACCAACTTAAGTTAGAAAGACATCCAGACAAAAGGCCCACCAAAAAGGTAGCTTCTTTTATGCACTGAAATTATACAAACAAGATATATCGATGACACCCACGCATGGACCTTTTCATAAGTTGCTTAAGATGCAAAAAATATTCCTTTTTAATCCTTTGTAA
>CAUOFW020005346.1:0-27529 GCA_963454935.2 Ilex paraguariensis
TTTTCATATCCGGTTTTACATCTTGTGGTTTTGTGTTTTTGTAATTTTGTTAGTTCCTTTACATCTTTGCTTAGTTTTTTTTTTTTCGGTCTTGTTTCGGTTTGCTTCTTTCTTTCTTTCTTTATTTCGGTGGGTATTGAAATGGTGGACTTAATAGTTTAATAATGAAAAATTAAATGGAGTGAGAATGGAGATTTTGTGGTGGGAATAACCCCACTATTTAAGTTTAAATAAGAATTTATACATTATACCCGACAGTCAAATTCAGCTCAATTCGAGTCTTAATCATAATTACATCAAACCAAGAATTGAGTTTAATTTCGACTTAATTAACACTTCTATCTTAAACCTACAAATTAATTATTATCTATTTTTGTTCACTGTGATGCCATAACTTCTTTTTTTTTTTAATTTGGTTATTCTTTATTACTTTTACGATCAATTTTAATTTGACTTAAACTTGAATACTCATAAAATTTAAGTAACGTTAATTTTAAGTTAGAATATATATTTTATATTTGACAATTAAATTCAAATCAATTCGAATTCTAATCATAATCACTTCGAACTGATAATCTAATAAAATGAAATTTGGATGAGGAATTTCGATCATTTGGTTAATAATCTTAAAACAATTTGAGTCGCGAAAAACTCAAGACTAATAATGTTATCTCCCTTAGTGTGTGTATATATATATATATATATATATATATATATATATATATATATATATATATATCAGATTACATATATATTATTCGCAAATTATACCATTCAAATATTATAATATTTTTATTTCAATATAAAATATGACCTATATTATAGTCATTCGACTTGTTTTGACGCAAAAAATCTGTATTTATGGTCCATTTGTTTATTTAAAATTTTTAAAATAATCTTTAATTAGAATCATAATTAACGACTTAATTAATTTGTAGTATGAGATAGAAAGAGATAAATAGTTATAAGAGATATAGGAATCTTAGAATTGTGGAATGAATAAAAATCTTGCTCAAAAAATTGGGGGAGAGAAAATTTCGTATTAGGACCGTTAGATCAATATTTCTTTAACCGATCTGAGCCATAAAAAGTTAAACACAAAGAAATCTAGCTACTTTATTATATACTAGTCACTACCCTTGACTGAAGACACTCTTAACACAAAATAATTCGCCAAATGGGGATCCAAGAAATTTTTAAATAAAAGAAATCTCAAGGTTGAAATGAAGAAGAATCATATCACATTAATACAATTCAAGAATCTTCATGAACTTAAACTAACAACATTACAAAATTATTATGTCATAAATTTCTTTATGGCAGCTCTTTTTTCCACCAAATAAGTATTCATTTTTTCAACCTCTGCCTAAATCTAACGAATTTTTTTTTCTTCAAAGCCACTCAGTGTAGGTGGAGGGTTTGACAGGACCCCTACCTGTATATATAACTAAAAGGGAAAATGTACAAAGAAGGAGGACATAGAGCCAAGCCTCAAGAAGTGGAAGAAAGTCAAAGCAAAAGCTAGGTGGTGATTTACCACCAAAAGTAGGAAAATAAATAAAAAGAATAGCAAAGTGGGGAATCCTCACAGAACAAAATAACTACAAACATCAATGAAAATAAAACTCAACAACAAACGTGAGGAGTCTGTCGACCGTCTAAGGCGAGGATGTCAGCAATCCCAGAAGGAAGGGATGACGAATCAAAGAATAGCTGATTGAGTTGCTGAGAGTAAACCCAATTAGCCAAAAAGTCTGCAGCCTGATTCGTCTCCCGCAAAACGTGGCAGACGCGAGCCGAGAGAGAAGTACACAAAAGTCTAATCCGAGCAAGCAGATAAGCATAAACCCAGAACCTAATACCCTAAGAAGAAACCCAAGAAACCATTGTACCTGAATCTGACTTCACTACCAACTCTGAAGCTCTCAAATCTGCGGCCAACTCTAACCCAGCACAAACAGCCTGCAACTCCATAGATAGAATAGGTTGATGACCCAGAAACAAGCCAAAAGCCCTGATTACCCGACACTGGTGGTTCTGAATAACACCCCCTATCGCAGACAGCCTCAGATTTCCCTTAGAATAGCTGTTAACGCTGATCTTCAGGCAACCCACTACAGAACGAGTCCAAGTAACCAAGCGAAGGGGTCGAAGCCGAGGACCCAAGACCCTAAGAGAACCCACAAACTCAACCAACTCATCCCGACGTAACTAACTCGGAGCAAACCCAAAATCAAGCCTAACAAACTACATATCAACCATAACCCTCTGAATCACAACGAGCACATGAAAGGTCTAACCACCAAACCTATAAGCATTACGCGTCTTCCATAAGTGCCCCAGAATGAAGCACGGTAGCAGTACCCTCACGTGACCTACAGAAGGAGCACAATGTCGCCAATGAAGCATCAAAGTATAAGGAGACTGAAATGGACAACATCTGATCCCAAACATCCAATAAAAGTGACCTTACACCTGAACTGCAAGCGGACAATCCAAAAAAAGATTCTAAGAGTCTCAACAGTCCCACCACACACACACCGGGATACTACATGGAAACCCCGTCTCTCTAAGCCATCATCTGTGGCCAGGAGACCATGAAATAACCGCCACATAAAGAAGGAGATCTGAGCCAGAATATGCCTCTATCAGACACAAGAAAACCTAGCCCGAATTGGAGCTAGACCCCGAATATCAGCCCAAGCAGTCCTCAAGGAAAAATCCCCATCTAAAGACAATCTCAACCTCATCTGATCAACCCCTGATTCGGAATCGAAATCTGCACAATCTTCTCAACAACTGAAGAAGGTAAAACCCCCAACAATCGGCCTCTATCCCACTGCCGACCTGCCCTGTAAGCAAAAATAAGAACTCCAGAAGCTACCCCTGGATACACTAAAGCCAATGGATAATCCCCCAATCAACAATCATACCAAAAACTGACCTCATCAAAGCATACTAACCATCTGATCCTCAGCTCAGCCACGGATCGAATCCTACACAACTGCCTCCAAAAGGTGAAACTTGGTAATGAAACTCAATCAGCCCAGGATGGGTGGACCTACAATACTTGACTCTCATAAAAGTGGACCAAAGTGACTGTTGAGCACGAAAACTCCACCATAGCTTCACCTCACAAGCCTCGGCTAAGTCAGGAAAAGAATGCATCCCTAAACTACCCTCCTCAACAGGGAAACACAGCTCAGCCCAGTGGCACCAGTGAATCCTCTGATGAGTAGCTGTATCACCCCACAAAAAATGAGTGAACATCCTCTCTAACTGGTGAAAATTATTTGCAGGAGGCCTTAGCACGTGAAACAAGTGAATAAGCATCGACGCGAGCATATGACGAATCAAGGTGAGCTTACCTCCAAAGGACAGCAAGCGATTCGCCCATCCAAAAATTCGTTCGCGCACCTTCCAAATCATCTCATCAAAGTACGAGATCCGGAGATGACCCAAGTAGATAGGGCACCCCAGATAAATAAACAGGAGGTAACACCTCTGAAAACTAGTGGTCTGCAGTGCAATCACCTCTTTAGAATGCGAGGCACGTGAACTAATATAGAAATTGCTCTTGGCCTGACTAACTAACTGACCAGAGGCAGCCTCATAATGATGAAGAAAATCCATAACTCGCTGCAAGCTCGACCGGCACCCATTAGCAAAAATAATAATGTCATCAGCAAAAGCCAAGTGAGAAACCGAAACCCCAACTCTAGTACTAAAGCCACCCCCAGAAACCGAGCATACAAAGAGTCCAAGCCTCGAGAGACATACTCTGCAACAATGATGAACAAACAAGGAGAGAGGGGGTCACCCTGCCGTAGCCCCCCCTGCGACTGGAAAAAGCCTAGATTGACCCCATTCACCATCACAAAAAACCACGGCCCCTGGATAGCCCGCCGAACCAAAGAAATTCAGGCCTCAGAGAACACAAAAGCCCACAACATCTGGAAAATGAATGTCCAAGATATCCTGTCATATGCCTTAGTCATATCAAGCTTTAGCAGGATGTTCCCACCCCGGGAACCTCTCCCCAAATCATGAACCTGCTCCTGAGCCAAAAGAACACTGTCCTACAACACTTGGCCCAACACAAACCTACTCTGTGTCGGTGATATGATACATGGCAACAAGGATAACAGACGAGAAATGAGGATTTTCGTCTACACCTTGTTGCTCACGTTACATAAACTGATCGGCCGAAAATCTGCTCAAGTAGAAGGTGACTCCTTCTTGGGTAAAAGCACTATCAACGTACTCATGAATCCTCGAGGTATAGGAGAACCCCAGAAGTAATCCTAAACTGTAGCTAGCAAATCTGCTCCCACAATGTCCAAGCAAAACTGATAAAAACAACTACAAAATCCATCCGGCCTAGGCGCACTCTGAATATGCTGTCTAATTTTAATATGGAATATCATTAAGAACACACAATTAAATCACTGAATCCAATCAAACGAATTAACCACATCGAACTACAAATCAAATTTTTAAAAAATAGAAAAAAGTCTAACTGAACTAACATTGTCCAGCGGATCTGTTTGTACCTGCGAGGACAATTGATTTAAATTCTCTACCACTATGACTTCTCAGATTCTATAAAAATAGTCTCACGCTGCAATTAAACCAAATCAACAAAATTAAAATTTCACCACTTCAAAAAAAAATTGATTTAATTGATCTTTTGTCATTTTGGTATTTATTTTGCATTATTCAATTATTCAAAAAAATATGAACATTAGCAAGGGAAAAATGACGCAAATAAAGGAAAAAATGTTATAGTTGGTTTTGATTTCTTTTTTTTGCAATTGATTTCTCTTATTTTTTTTATTGGCAATTAGTTTGACTTTGAATTTTTAGTTTTTTTGGTACAATTGGTATCAATTTTTTTTTATTGGTGATTAGATTGGCTTTAATTTTTTTTTGTGCAATTGGTGTCACTTATTTTTTTTATTGATGATTAGTTTGACTTTGAATTTTTTTGAGTAAAGAAGTCCAATTAGGATCATCACGACAAACAATATTAAGAGAGAGAGAGAGAGAGAGACTATGAGAAATGAGAGAGTGTGTGTCTAAAAGAAATATGAAATACAAAGAGAGAATTATATGAGAAATGAGATAGTGTGTGTCTAAAAGAAATATGAAATAGAGAAAGAATTATATGAGAGATGGAAGAGTGTGTTTAAAATATCTGAGAGAAAGAGAATTATATACGTATGAGAGTTGAGTGTATGAGATAAATAATGAGAGAGTTATATGAGAGATGATAGTCTTAGAGTTGTAAAAGAAATGAAAGTCTAATTTTAATCGTTGGATCAAAAGTTAAGAAATTATCCAAGTCGCGAAAAACTTAAAACAAAAAAATCTAACTACTTTATTATATATATGAGCCACCTTCTATTTCCGATGAAATGATATTAGTTTAGTAAAATATAACGTAATCTTAATTATAATATGTTTTAGAAAGTGTTGTGACCTTGTGATATCGGTAGTTGGCATGTGAATAATGATGCTATTTGTACAAATTTTTTGTCAAAACTAGCAGAACTGAAAAACCTAATTCGTACATACAAAATTTATTGGAGCCAATAAAAAGAAATAAAAAAAATTAGGCTGCAATATTCGATAACATTTTTGCTGCTCATAAAATGCGGATTATTAGGGAAATCAACCATGATAAAATTTAAAAACAACCGTCACCACAAGAAAAATAATTATTACCAAGGAACTTTGTACGTGTTATTTTGGTTGAAAAAAAAGGTTTTTCCAAGAAAGATTTGTTTTCGACAAGAATAGAATATCTGAATGAGTTTTACATGGGAAATTAAATTTTTGTGGGGAAAAATTAGTTGTAAAAATTATGAGGGAATGTTGTTGCGAAGAACTCACTCCCTCCAAAATACATTTTCAGTTAAATTTGTTTTACTTAAAAAAAAATTCGCGATTAACATTTCTTTATAATTTTATTCCTTTAAAGATTTTTCTCTTATTTTTATTGAAGTATTAATTTTCCTTGGAAAAATTTATTGAAATTTCATATTGACGGAGACAAATTTCTAAACTTTAGATATGCATATCGAAGGCTTCTTTTATCTTGTGTTCCATCAATGGAAGGGTCCACTGCCTAATTGTGTCAAGCATGTACCTCCCACACCCCTACCACTGCCTTCCACCATTTGGGAGAATGGTCATGGTGGAAGAGCCTGTACCATACGATTAATATCTCGTAGTATATATATGTAGGCCTCATAATATTCTAGACACGATAAGTTTACATGACATTCAAAATTAATGAATTTAAATTTAGGCATTAGTAAATTTGAGTGTTAAATGGCTGGACCCGGTACACTCACCAAACAAATACGTCGACACGAAACCGGGAACTCGCTAAATTTGGTTTACACATGGTTTACACAGTTCATGAACCCCAAATGATACAAATGCAGTTACACTTGGTGCACCTTGCCATGACTCACTCGATCCAAGCCTTTGATAGGAGCAGCCCTACTTTAGATTTGACCTGAGAGCTTTAAATGTATATCTTTGGGTCGGGTTATTGTGTGTAGGTTTGTGTGTTCCAAGATGGATGATGTTGGGCTGCATTGGGCCTAATAATTGGGTTCCTTTTGTTAGTAATTAGTCTCTCAGGTTATAAGGCTTTTTAAAACTCTACATTTTATGTAGTGTATGCGATATTGTTTTAAGAGTGCGCGTAATCCCCTTAGGAGTGTCATTGTCATGTCGTAATTTTCTTGAATAAACACACTATTTATCTTCTAATAAAAAAATTGTCATAGACTTGTTACTACTGTAAGTGGGTAGGTGTGATCAATACAAACACATACACATCAGCCATGAGATAATGTGATCAAGTGCTTCACCACAAATGTTGCAAGTGACCTTACAAGCATGTCCCAATACTATAAATTGATGTATGTTGGGCTTTATTGGGTCTATTAATTGGGACTCATTTTGTTATTAACTAGTCTCTCGGGTTATAAGACTTTTTAAAACTCTACATTTTGAGTAACGAATGCGATATTGTTTTAAGAGTACTATGGTCCCTTCAGGTGCATGTCATTATTGAATTATTGGTTAACGAATGATTACGTGCAATTGGCCCACAAGGGCAGACTCAAATGTGACCTCTATATAAGGTACAAAGACTAGGCAATTGGCATTGTCTTTCACCACTTTCTCTCTTTTCTCTTATGTCTCGAGAGTTATACTTGGTGGGTTTGTGACTGTATTTTTCAGACAAAAAATGGCTAATCTTGCTGGTAAAGTTGAGGCTGAAGTTGAGATAAAATGTGATGCTGATGAGTTTTTCCATAGCTGGGGTGGTAAGGCACACCAACTGCCAAATTTGTGCTCTGAAAAATTGCACAACGTTGAAGTACATGAAGGTGACTGGAAGACAGAGAGTTCTGTTAAGCTCTGGACATATGTTCATGGTAAGGAAAACACAACTCATAAAAATATTAGAGGAGTCTATTTAATTTCCAGTATGAGCTGCTGTTGCTAATTTCGAAATTATTATAAAAGTGTCTAACAATAAAAAAGTATTATCCAACATTAAATTATATCTTACTAACTGCTACAAGCTTAGGCCAACAAGAAGACAAGTTGGGGTCCCAAGTTTAAAACAATGTTATAGAGACTTAATTTACATTTGGACCACATTAGCAACAATTTACATATTTTTTTTGTTGAAAGTATAAAAGCCATATTCTCTCTCTCTCTCTCTCAAAGAATGGAAGAAGCTCTCCTCTCCATCTCAGATGTACTTGTTTTTTCATCGATTTGGCATCTCTGAAGCACAGATCTGCATCTATTTTTACCAATTAATTTTTTTTTTTTAACTTTAAAGATCAAATCTGGTGTGCGTTTGTGTGGGTTTGTGTGTATGTGTCTGTGTGTGTAAGTGTAGATATGTGTCTGGGTTGGTGTACACAAGTGTAGATTTGTGTGTGATTGAATTTTAGGTTAATCGAATTGTATATTGTGATTTAGTACAGATCTATGTATATTGTGAAGTAGTGAAGTAGTTAGTGAAGTAGTGGGGTTCACTTTGTACATTTGTAGTTTTATTATGAATGACAACAGCATGTGACAACCGTTACATAAATATTTAAGTAGAGTATGTAATATATATATTCTTAAGTATAGAGACTAAGTTCCTGGGTCAATATTTATTCAACTGCAAGTGACTGGACTTTGGTTTTGTGATAACCTTAGAGGGAAAAGTGGAGACTTTTAAAGAAAGGCTCAAAATAGACGAGGAAAACAAGCTCATCACTGCTGATGGAATAGAAGGAGATCCCATGAAACTGTACAATGTCTTCAAGGTTTCCTTACAGATTATACCAAAGGGTCAATCCAGCTTTGTGAAATGGTCCATAGACTACGAGAAAATCAACGAAGATGTTCCTGATCCAACGTCGTACCTCGACTGGCTTGTTAACAGTGGCAAACTCGCCGATGAATCACTTCTAAAGACATAATTTGACCATAAAAGGTCATATATTCTACTATAATGTGATTATAGTAGCAGTGCTATTATTAATAAAGCTCTAAAGAAAGCTTGATATCAAAATAATAATGTGGTTGCTTTATGGTTAATGTGTATGTTTGTAATGTGTATGTTTGTAATTGCTCAAGGGACCAGATTTAAATAAATTGTATACTGTTGGCAATTCGTATGTAAAATATAGTATTGAAGTGAAGATCATGCGGGTTTATATTGGCAGGTGTAAAGTGTATTTCATATAGATATTTGACTTCGAATTGGTTAAATAATATTTCAAAATTATGATTTTTCAATATATTTATAATTCGACCTGATTGGTTTTGCCTGATTAACATACATATAGTATAGGGATTTGATAAAATTGAGTATAATTTGATGAAATTGGACGAGAATTAGGATATGATTTGTTTGAATTGAATTTTAGAGACACATAGATTCGATTGAATTTATATTAATGTATTCGGATATGTAATTTTTTTTGAACAAGTATTCGGATTTAAAAGAACAAAATTCATCAATTTTTTAAATTAGTTTCAGACCGGAATTTGAATCCTGATAACTCAAATTCTAAACATTGCAAGCCTAATTATCATTCGTTCACCGTGCAAGTTTGGATGATAGTTGTTTCTGGATTTGCTCCTATTCTTTGGACTTGCTAACTTTGCGAACTCCAAACCTCTAAGCATGTTCTTTTTTTTTTTTTTTTTTCTTTCTTTCTTTTTTCCCTTGGGAACAAGAACTTACCCGCATACAAACAGAGAAAGATAATAAACAAGAAAAGTAAACATATTATGTATTTGTATCGCATGGAACCAACCACTAGTATCTCAATGTATAAGTTTGATTCAGTAGTCATGACCCTCAAGTCTAATACACATTATATAGATACTAGTGTAAGTTGTGTAACACTAGACATTAGTAAATAATGAAAAAATAAACAATACTATAAATGGCGATTAAAACAACAGGAAAAATCCATGCAGGTTCAACCTTCTTTGGCCGTTTAAAGCGGTTGTCGACGTAGCTGCATATCAAAGTCCCCAAAAGCCAAGCACTCTCGGCACCTAAAAGGTAGCAAGCAGACGCAACAAATGCCACACCCACCCTGACGTCATCACCAGAATAGGGCCGCAGAGACAGATAATAGAAAAACAGCGAAAAGACAATCAGAAATAAACTCAAAAAGAGGCAACCGTGCGTAAAGCAAGCGAATATGACATCATCATCAGACAGCAAGTCCTCCTCCTTCTTTTGTTTCTCGGTGTCTTCTTCTTTCTTCTGACCATCAGTCGTCTTAATCTCTAATATTTTATGTGGCGACGACCTATTTTTATATACCTCGTTATCATCATCATCCTCGTTTTCTCGCTGCTGCGTCTTGGTTGGATCCATTGATGAGAAGGCAGTGCGTACTCCCATGAGAGGTTAAGAATGATAAACTCTATAAATATAACTATATATATAGATGGAGAGAGATAGGGGAGGACATGAGAAATAGGAAGAAGAAGAAGATAGAGTCGTGAGCCTAATCCTAACCCTAACCCAATTCCTAATTTAAAAAGGAAAAAGTATATCTTAGACTTGTCTTATCGAGAGAGAGAGAGAGAGAGAGAGAGAGAGAGCGTGCGGAGAAAAATTTTTCTCAAGTCCAGTTAGAAGAGTTCCCTTCTATATTCTATTTACTATTACAATCTATGCAGGAGTAGGAAACTTCAAAGACATCCAACCCAATCTATTTAGGAGACTTCAAATTCAGAGCTACAATTTGTGGGAATAAAATAAATTTTTTAAAACTTCTCAATTATTTTATTTTAATTTCAAATTTATTTATTAACTAATTTTTATTATGGGTCGGTTACATTTGTTTTAAGATTTTTTGGAGGCAGATATATGTACACTTTTTACAACTTGTTTGACTTACTGTCCAAACCTAAAAAATATCTGGCTTAATCTCCAAATCTAGCGGATTGCTTCATAGGTATGATCCTTTTGAAACCTACACATAATTCACCGTGGCAGTGGACCAAAGTGAAATTGGTAACAAATTTGCGCAAAAAAAATAGTTTTAAGATAGTTTTTAATATTTTAATGTTTGACCTAATATAATGTGATATATTTAGGAGACTTCAAAGAGCTCCAAAGTCCAAACCCCATTCCAAATTTTTTAGAGTTTCAATTTCTAAAATATTTAATCTTATATACTTTCTTCCTATTTGTCCATACTAAATTCTATCGTTATATTCAGGATGTAAAATTTTGATATTGGTCGTTGTTACTCAGAGCGCTAGGTGGATTTTTAAGCACAAAATTTACTTTTCTTGCCTAATTTTCTGAGTAAATATCACCGGAATACATAATTGAACTATAAAATTGAATCCAACTTACATTTATCTTTATGTTTTCCGGTTGAGTGCAAATGAGTTTCCACAGCTAGAACGAAAACTAAGGTGCAATGGGTATGCTTGCCTTATTCCCAGGTCAGATCTAGAAATTTATCATAGTGGGGGTAAATTTATCACCGATACTTAATTTAGCGAACTAATTTAGAGATTCATGAATTGCTACCAATCAATTAACAAATAGATTACTGGCTATTTTGATCATGACTAATCTCTAAAATATGCGATTTAACCTATAAACAATGTAACTTGAACTCTAAAAGTTATATTTTTTGTGATCGATAATGATATTTCACAATTAATCATAATTTTTTGAATTATAACTTAACCTTCAAAAATTATAATTTAATCACTAATTATTGTATTTTTCAGTATGATATCTTCTTCGATGCCATAAACTTACCAAACAAAGTGAAGAAGAAGAATATTATTGTGCAATTAAAATGGACCCCAGCCACCTTAGCTGCTTTGTGGGTTGAGCCGGTCTTGGAAAAAACCCAAGACCAATTTCAATTAATAGAACAACTAATTAATTCCAAATAATTCTATTTGAACCTAACTTGCATAGCAAATAAAAATAATTTATGCAATTTTTATTGTTTATTTTTATGTGTTGATTAATAAAATCTGTATGAAAGAATAACAATAAAGTGCTCCGATGAACATGTTTGAATAAAGTGCTCTTGAATTATCTCTTATGGAGAAATAGTTCTAATCCGTACCTGAACGCACTATGAAACGTAAAATTCAAACATCTAAAAAATCGATCTCACTATATTAAATTTTTTCAACATGTGTATACTATTGGATAATGTTTGAAATAAAAACTATATTAAACTACAAATCAATTAAATATTAAATGATTGAATATGTGATAAAAATGAGTGATGTGATATTTTTAGGGGATAAAAATTTAAATTGCTATATGTTTTATTATATTGATTTAGGCTCTTATCGGACCTTTAAAAAAGTAAAAAATTAAAAGAAAAAAAGTTTCATTAACAATGCTATATTTACCAGATTTTTAATCAAATTTTGGATCTCAATTAATGTGAATCATATGATCAACAAGTCCCACAAAATCTCATTAATTATCCAATAACTATTAATACACCACATTATTCGAGATCTAAAATTTGTTAAAAGTTATGGTACAGAAAAAATTGCCTATGAGTTGTAGGTTCATTCTTCAGTAGGGCACGGGGGTCAGAGTTAGGGATTCTTTCCGCTGCTTGTTGGGAGCTTACAGTTTTATTTTCTATTTCACTTTCCGTTGAGGGTTATTTTCACCATTCTCTCGCGACTGATTCCCTATAAGTCACCCAATAGTACTTAGCATCTGTAAAGTAACTCTTGCTGCTTTACATGCGATTCCAAATGCCCATGCTACACGACAACTTTCATATCAATGATGAAAATTTTCCAATCTCAAAATATGCATATCAATGGCTCTTATAGCGAGGACAATTAATGGAAGGGCCCATTAAATGACACTATCAAATAGATATCATGGACATGGTGTTCTAGTTGTGGGGCATGGACATGGTGTTCTTCGTGAAAAAAAACCCTTGTGCTTCCTTCTTCAGCATTTCTATTGATTGATTGCACAATGCATGGTAGGTGTGCAAAATCAATTCTTATTTTTTCTAGATACATGTGGTAGGTGAGCAAAATAATTTCTTATTTTTTCTAACTTTAGACCAACATGTGCTCAATGATGGATGAGACTCATCTAGGTGTAAAAATTTATTTTTGATTAGATAATGTTTACTGACCAAATATTTATGCTCCAATTGATATGATAAAAAAATTGAATGATGAAAAGTTAGAGGGATAGATAAAACATTATATTGGTAAGGAACGAAAATAAGAAAGATGAAAAAGTAGATGAATGAATTTTCCTTCCAACTCACCAAAATCGGAAGAAAAATATATGAAAAGTTAATTATTTATGTTGAAATGTATCTTATTTGTTATATGTCTTTTGATATATACATATATTATGTAAAGTACTATAAAATATGTATTGGAGTAGGGTTAGATTTGGGTTGATCCTTCCACGTTGCATGCCAATTAGTTAGCCCAACAACATTTCTTTCTCCATTTCTTTTAGAAAAGTTTTTGTATATATAGGCTCTTATACCACATGTACCAGATATAAAATTTAGACCCTTTCTTTTTTAATTTTTATGAGGATGGGATACTTGTTATGTCTTCTTGACATCAAGTTGTTTTGGGTTCTGATATTACTGATAAGATCATGACTCATAAATAGTTAAACTCAAACTTGGTCCAAAAGCTTAAACCCTAGATCGAATAGTCTAATCTTTTTATATGAAACCATCCATCCTATTTTGTTTCTTTTGGTTTTTTCCAATATGAAATTGATTTTCATTTGCTATCATGGGGTTTCCAACTTCCTTAGCTTAACAACCCTCGCTGGCTTTTGATAAAAATAAACCTAGGTACTACTGTTATAGCAGAGGACAAAATAGAGGCTGTAGATGAGAAAAACAAGTCAATCACATTTGGGCTCATCGGTGGAGAGGTTACAAAGTATTTCAAGGAGCTTCAAAGCCACACTCGAGGCTATTTCAAAGGATGGTATGAACGTAGCAAAATGGACTCTGGAATATGAGAAAGCAAGTGAGGATATCCCAACTCCACACTCTCATCTTGACTTTCTATTAAATGGTTGTAAGGAGGTGGACGCTTACTTCTCAAAGCATGAAAAACAAGGATTTTGATATTTTTCAATGTACTCTTTCAGTTTTCTTAATGCAAATCATCCTCTATGTATAAGTAAGGGATCTACTTATATATATTGAATCAATAATCTAATTATTTCATGATCCACGAGTTATCAATGGAATCCATTGTGAATTTGTAGTGCAGTGAATAATCAAGAAAAAAAAGAGAACAATAACAAATAATAAATACGAGAATTGCATGGTTCAATAGGAATTCTTCATAAATTGTATACTGCTGGCAGTTTGTATGTAACATATAATATTGAAGTGAAGATAACTCCTTACAGATAAACATTATTTGAATCTAAAAATTTGATTTAATTTGCTGACACAATGATGTGGCTGAATAGGAATCATTAGATCACCACTAAATTCTAATATTTGATGGAGTTTACAGTCAATGCAAAGATCACAATAAATTAGATTAATAAATTAAATCAAACTTTTAGGTCTCAATAACATTGCTCTTCCTTCCATTGTTCTAAGAGCTTACAATTTCATTTTCTTTTTCACTTTCTGATGAAGGTTTTTATTACCATTCTCTTGCGGTACTACTTCACTATAAGCCACCACAGAGAATTTAGCATTTGTAAGGTAATCCTCGCTGCTTCACGTGTAATTCCACGTGCCTATGCTACTCGACAACTTTCATATCAATGACAAAAAATTTTCAATCTCAAGATATGCATATCTATGACTCTCATCTCGAGGACAATTATTAATAGTGTTGATTATTGGCCTTTCCAATCATTGCCCCCCAAAATTTAAACAAAAAAAAAAAATCTGGAAGACAATTATTGGAATGACACTATCAAATAGATACCACCCACAACCCCAGCACTGTGGGCCATAGGGCAAACCCTTGTGTTTGCTTCTTCAGCATTTCTATGGATTGATTGCACAATATATGGTTGGCGTGCAAAATCAATTCTTATTTTTTTTTAGACTACTAATGTGCATTGCATGTGAATAATTTTCATACACGAAAATAATAGAAAGTCTTAGTTGTTTTTCTAATTATAAGAATTGTAAAGTAGTTAGAGTTCTATTTTTTAGAATTTTGTAATTGAGTGTGGATTCTAGTGATGTTTGAAAAATAAAATTTTTTAAAATTCATTGGTTTATGATTCCACTTATAATTCAATGAATGAAATTAAAATAATTAGTCTGAGTAAATTTTAAGTGAAAAGTCTACAAGAATGGTGGTTTCATTTATTAGAATCTTAATACAGTTACGACTTATTTATAGGCACGGATTAACAACCCTATATTTGGTCTAACTAAAAAATTTAGTCTGAGTAAATTTTAAGTGAAAAGTTACGGTTTAAAAAATACCGCAAAGAAGTTAGAGTTAAAAAAGTCCCCCCAAATGGTTTAAAGTGTTACTTAATAAGTTGAAAAGTTGGAAAAGTTCAATTGAAGTGACTTTTTAATTTTTTTGGCTTTTTTCATATCAAAATATTAAAAAAAAATTATGTATATATAGATTAGGAGTGTCCATGGGCCGGGACGGGCTAGGCTAGCGGATTTTATTTTTGTTGGGCTTGGTAACGTAGGCTCAAACCCTTATTCGGGCCAGTTATTTGACTGGCTAGACAGGGCTTCAAGTAGAGATAGACTAGCAACAATTCAACCCGCCACTCAATTAGCAGACCTTTTTTTTTAATCTATATACAATTTTATTTAAAAACTTTCAACTTAATATTTTTTTAAATTGTATATTTCCATTAGAAATAGAGCCAAAATGAATGTAAATAATAAATAATTTTATTTAAAAAAAGGAGAGTTATATATTACTACCAAATTATCAAAACTTCAATAGTTAATTTCTTTCAAACAATTCGATGAAAGGGTAAGCTCAAGCCCTCTCTTGAAAGATATTAGGATCGGGTTTGGGCGGGCTAACTATCGAGTTTTAGACCTATTTTTTTTGGGTCAGGTAATAGGATCCGTAGACAACCTAGTCATGGACATTCCTATTATAGATTATGTGTAATAGTTTCCAAAATATGAATTTTAAATTTTTTTTACGTAATAGTAAGCTCTTTTGAGTCCCAAAAAACTGTTATATAAATTAATAACAAAGCCACTGGCCAAATGGACTTCCCTTATTTTACACCAATTCTCTTAAAAATTATGTATTTAAGTTAGTTAAATCTCAATTTATACCTTCAAAAATCAAAAATTTTAATTTATACTTTCAAAGATAAAAATTTGTATTAATGTGCACCCCAAAGATAAAAAAATCTCAATTTATACACTTAAAAATAAAATTTTATATCAATGTACACCCCTAAAGATAAAAAATCTTAATTTACACCCTAAAAAAAAAATTGAGGGTACAAATTGAAATTTAAGGGTGCAAATTGATACAATTTTTTATTTTTGATATAAATTTAAATTTTTTATTTTTAAAAGTTTAAATTAAAATTCGAATTACCTTTCAAAATACAACTTGCAATTAACCAAAATTAATATTTCGTACTATTCTGGACACGATAAGTTTACGTGACACTCGAAATTGGCATTGTCTTTCACCACTTTCTCTCTCCTCTCTTATGTCTTGAGAGAGTTGTACTTGGTGGGCTTGCGACCGTATTTTTCAGACAAAAAATGGCTAATCTTGCTGGTAAAGTTGAGGCTGAAGTTGAGATAAAATGTGATGCTGATGAGTTTTTCCATAGCTGGGGTGGTAAGGCACACCAACTGCCAAATTTGTGCTCTGAAAAATTGCACAACGTTGAAGTACATGAAGGTGACTGGAAGACAGAGGGTTCTGCTAAGCTCTGGACATATGTTCATGGTAAGGAAAACACAACTCATAAAAATATTTGTTTCTGTTAGTCTATTTAATTTCCAGTATGAGCTGCTGTTGCTAATTTCAAAATTATTATAAAAGTTTCTTACAATAAAAAAGAGCACCGATAAAAAACTGTTATCCAACAATAAACTATTTACCAATTAATTTTTTTTTTTAACCTTTAAAGCTCAGATCTGCTCTTCTTTCCTTAATTTTGCGTTTGTGTGTGATCGATTGTGTGGGTTTGTGTCTGGGTGTGTAAGTGTGGATCTATGTGTCTGCGTTGGTGTGTGCAAGTGTAGATCTATGTGTGTTTGAATTTCAAGTTGATTGAACTGTATATTGTCATCGAGTTTCAGTGTAACCGAGTTGTATATTGTGATTTAGTGTGGATCTGTGTTTTCTTTTTCTAATATTCAGTTTAATAATATAAAGCTAATAATTGTGTCAACCAAGAAACCATTAGTAAACATATTTTTTGTTTTTGTTTTTATTATTTATTAAACATAAATAACTATCACACATGTTTTGTATTTTTATTTTTTATCACAGAAAAAATAAAAAATATTTTTTATTTTATTTTTTGACTAGAATTCTTTGTTTTTTTTTTTTTGGTGGGGGAGGAGGAAGGGGTTTTTGAACCGGCAAGGAGTACCATTTTGGATTAACAAATTTGTTAAAAATTAAAGAATTAAGAGGTAGTGATTCATCAAATCAAAATTTTAAATCTATTTTACATTTTCTTATGGGTAGTTAGTGAAGTAGTGAAGTTCATTTTATATATTTGTAGTTTTATAATGAATGACGATACCATGCGAAAGTAATAACGAAATGCCACCGTTAAGCATGGAGACTAAGTCACTGAGTCAAATATTTATTCAACTGCAAGTGACTGGACTTTGCTTTTGTGATAACCTTAGAGGGAAAAGTGGAGACTTTGAAAGAAAGGCTCAAAATAGACGAGGAAAACAAGCACCTCACTGCTGATGTAATAGAAGGAGATCCCATGAAACTCTACAAGATCTACAAGGTCTCCTTACAGATTATAACAAAGGGTCAATCCAGTTTTGCGAAATGGTCCATAGACTATGAGAAAATCAACGAGGATGTTCCTGCTCCAACGGCGTACCTCGACTGGATTGTTAACAGTAGCAAACTCGTCGATAAATCGCTTCTAAAGGCATAATTTGATCATCATATAAGGTTATACATTCTACTATAATGCGATTATAGTAGCAGTGCTATTTTTAATAAAGCTCTAAAGAAAGCTTTGTATCAAAATAATAATGTGGTTGCTTTCTTGTTAATATATATGTTTGTAATTGCATAGGAGACCAGATTTTAATAAATTGTATACTGCTGGCAATTTGTATGTAAAATATAATATTGCAGTGAAGATCATGTGGGTTTTTATATTGGCAGGTATTAAAATTTGTTAAAAGTTTTGGTATAGAAACAGGTACCTATGAGTTGCAGGCTCAATGTTCAATCGGGCAAGGTCTCAAAGCTCGGAATTCTTTCCAGAGTAATAATATTATTTGGACTTAAAAATTTGATTTAATTTGTTATATAATGATGTTATTGAATAGGAATTATTAGATTATCATGAAATTTTAATGTTTGATAAAATCTACCATAGTCAATTAGGTCAGATTTTTAGCATTGCTCTTCCTTCCATCGTTCAAGAGCTTACAATTTCATTTTCTTTTTCACTTTTAGATGAAGGTTTTTATTACCATTCTCTTGCGGTACTACTTCACTGTAAGCCACCACAGAGAATTTAGCATTTGTAAGGTAATCCTCGCTGCTTCACGTGTAATTCCACGTGCCTATGCTACTCGACAACTTTCATATCAATGACAAAAAATTTTCAATCTCAAGATATGCATATCTATGACTCTCATCTCGAGGACAATTATTGATAGTGTTGATTATTGGCCTTTCCAATCACTGCCCCCCAAAATTTAATAAAAAAAAAAATCTGGAAGACAATTATTGGAATGACACTATCAAATAGATAGCACCCACAACCCCAGCACTGTGGGCCATAGGGCAAACCCTTGTGTTTGCTTCTTCAGCATTTCTATGGATTGATTGCACAATATATGGTTGCTGTGCAAAATCAATTCTTATTTTTTTTAAGACCAGTAATGTGCATTGCATGGGAATAATTTTCATACACGAAAATAATAAAAAGTCTTAGTTGTTTTTCTAATTATAAGAATTGTAAAGTAGTTAGAGTTCTATTTTTTAGAATTTTGTAATTGAGAGTGGATTCTAGTGATGTTTGAAAAATAAATTTTTTTGAAGTTCATTGGATTATGATTCCACTTATAATTCAATGAATGAAATAAAAATAATTATTAATATACTATTCATATTTGCAATTTTATTATAATTAGAAATTAATCAGGTATATTAGAATAAAATTTAATATACTACTTTATAATGTATATTATAAAACATTTACAATCTATTTCCACACAAAATCTTAATACAATTTGAAAAGTTTTCTATAACTAAAGAACTATGCTGATATAACATAAATTGCTTACAAAAATATATATATGATTATTTTTTATCCTAAAAATAAAAGGGTTAATTTTTGAACACTATATTAAAAAATTAAATGGTGCACACATTTTTTTAGGGTAATATAGTCAATTAAATTTTTTTTATAGAAACTGATATTTATACATGAAAAATAGATCACTAAAATAGATGATAGAGACAATTTGGAGATTTTAATATATAAGGATATGATGATAATTTAGATATTTAATTATGGAAGGATGAAATGACCTTGTAATTTTTTATAAGAGTAAAATAGTGAATTAAAAATTTTTTATGTTAAAATATTTTTATTAGTAGTATTGATAGTTGTTGACGTAAATATACATATATGTCGTAGGTGAGCAAAATAAATTCTTAATTTTTCTAACTTTAGACCAACATGTGCTCAATGGTGGAGAGACTGATCTAGGTGTGAAAATTTATTTATGATTAGATAATGTTTATTGAGAAAATACCTACATGAATAAAAATGTTGACCCGACTTTGGAGAGAAGTAAGTTTTAGACAACTTGACCCGACTTTGGAGAGGTTGATTCTTGGTTGAACTATATTTTACTTTTTTTTTTTTTTGAGAGGGGGAGGGGGACTTGAACCCTTAACCTTAAGATGATAAAACTTTTATAAGATAAGGAGTAAAATTAGACCAAAGGTCCATTGATAACTATATATTACTTGATAGGTTGTTAGAGCATGGATTTCACTTTGAGAGTGTTACTTTTTCTATTTGATTGAATTGGTGCATGTGATACCAAGAAGATGTGACGGGAAAAAGAAAGTTGCCAAGGAGATCATCGAAGCCATTGATGAAGAAAAGAAGCTAGTCACATTCAAGGTTATTGAAGGAGATCTCATGGAACTTTATAAGACCTTCATTGCAACTGTTCATGTTGATACGCAGGGTGAAAGCAACGTGGTGACATGGACTTTCGAGTATGAGAAGCTGAATGAGAATGTCGAAGATCCCAATACATTGATGGGCATGTGTATTAATATGACCAAAGACATTGAAGCTCACCATCTCCAGCAATAGACATTCTCTAAGATGTATGGCTTATTGACGATACCAAGTTCTTGTCTGGTATATGAATGTTTGAAAGTGTTATGTGTGACTATTTTCTGCTGCAAATAATGTGTATCGGCCAAGAAATATGGGCTTTGTGAAAGTTGTGTGAAGGATTATTTTTTTTCCCAAGTACTAAATGAGTATGTAGGAATATCTTATTGGCGGTGCCTGTGTATCTTTCTATAGATGAATAAAAATGTTGTTATTTAAACCTAATTGATTAAGTTCGGTGAATTTGGTCGCAATAATATCGTGTGAATAATGACTTGGTAAGTCCTCTCTGTCTCTCACACACACACACACACACACACACAAAGCACTAGTGACCAACACTCGTGGATATTCTAAGCTAGTATAATGTTTTTGCTAACCTAATCAAATAATTCAGAGATCTGGAGGTGTTTTGATGTTCGCAAGGCTGATTGGAAGAACATGAAGAAATATAGCTAGAAAAACCCCATATCAAATGATGCTTGAACTCCATTGTAGAAGTAAAATTAATTGTAACATTCTATTGCCATTTGAAATTGGAAGTAACTGTAAGAAATAGGAAAAAATTAAGGCACCGCATTAGACGGTGACTGAAATAAAGAGATCAAGGCATGTAACTCGGATTGATTTAGCTATCACAACAGGTGGAGATTTATTCTACGTAGAAAAACAAGCACAACACGCATAGTTTCCGAAGACTTAAAACAAGCTCAACACGCATAGTTTCCGAAGACTTATCCATCATCACTTATGCTACTTAACAATGAATTTATCTCAAATTCATATTTGAGACACCTTCGCTGACAAAATTAACGAAAGACTCCAGGAATGCAATCAAATTGCACATACATAGTAATATCAATTAGTAACATCACATAATATTCACTTATCTCTAATACGTTCAATGTTCATGTCTTTTATTTTAAATGTTATTTTTTTTTGTCACCATTCTGTTCGTGTTATTATTATGTTGAATGTTTCTATTTTTAGTTTTAAATGTTATTATTTTTGGTTTTAAATATTATTGTTTTTGGCAACGATATCTCCTGTGAGGAAAAAAGGCGATTGGGGGTAGTTTAAACATTTGAATTAAAAATAAACTTAAACACCCAAAATAAATTTTGAAATGGACTTATACTTGTGGTCCCATAAATCCTATCATGGAACTATACAAAAACATATGAATCATGTGATGTGTAGTAGTACTTTGGGCCACCGAACCCCAAGGACAATAATGGTGCCATAGTGGGTATCCAATCTCAATCATTCTCTCTTTCTTGCTCACATGTGAATGTAGATATCCTGTTATGGAAAAAAATAGAGAAAAAAATATTAATAATGCTATGTTAATCAAATTTTTTTGACTAAATTAAGAAGTCAAATGACATGACAACATATTATTTAGAGTTTTTATTGGGGTACAAATAACATGACATCAAATAAATAAGTCCAAGTCAAATATCATATCATTTAAACTTTTGATTTAATTTAAAATTTTGGTCAGTATAATATTAGCGAAAAGATATAATAGAGATATCTCACCGTCCACGTTTCACACGTTGGAAGATGTAATCCTCAGTCAGGGGTCAGTTATATAGAGACCAAAGGACCAAGTGTTTTTATCCACCACTTGCCTCCACTTTATTTCTGCTGTGCATTGTTTGATAATAGTTGGGTTAGAAATGGGTCTTATCGGTAAGGTGATAGGGCAAACGGAGATCAAGTCCGATGGATATTTGTTCTATGAGAGTTGGAGATACAGACCAAACCAGATATCATATATGAGCCCTGGTAATTTGCAAGGTGTTGAGATATACGAAGGTGAATGGGGAACCGTGGGATCTAGAATGATCTGGTCCTATACCTTTGGTAAGTCACTTCTTTTTCTAGATTTATGTTGTCCGAATTTGATATTGACAATTGACGTGCAAGTATACACGATTAATAAGTAATAAAGTGATAAGTAGAGTATCGTTCCCACGGAGAAATATTGCTAATAACTTCCAAGTACTAACTTTATATCAATTCAATTTTATTTAAACAATTAGAATTGAACTATGAAATGACTAAATTAAAACTAAATACAAACTTAACAATCAAGGTTAAATTTACCGGATAAAAAAATATAAGATTACAACTTCCTCAAATGCTTCGTATAAATCTTTAAAACTCTCTTTCCAGTCAATTAATCAAAATAAGTTGTTAATTGAGAACTCAAAGTTATTTATCAAACCTCTTCCGATAGTTAGATAAAATTATCTCTTCCAATTAAATTACTATATTCCTATGCAAAATAAGTTGGAATAGATTCATTAAGTTCAAACTCTCATAAAAGTTACACACGGCATATAAGTATATTTCTATCCTATACACAAACCCAACTATTCAATCCTAAAAAGAATAAACCAGATGCATGTCATCATATTCATATCTAAACATAGAATTCATCTCCCAATTTCATCTAGGTTATAAAATTAATTATTAGTCATACAATCATATATTAATCACAAAATATGACAAACAACTCATGTATGATTAATAGAACTAGAAACGAGAGTATATCAATTTAACTAGACATTAAATTCCGTTGCAATCTTAATAAAGATTTAGCTCATAATGTAATTGAAAAACATCATTCTCAAATTAAACAACATCTCAAAAAATTAAGAAGTAAAAGTAAGAGAAAAGAATAAAAACTTAGTTGCAATCTTCACTTTCTCTCTAGCCTTCGATTTTGATTTTCTTCGTGTTGCTTCCTTCGATTCTTGTTTTCAATTTTCTTTCAATCCCTTGATTTTTCCAATGTTATCAACCCCCAAAATCAGAATATCTCTTCCCAACTCAAACCCTAACTTATATGTAGCTTTAGAGTCAAATTTTGGGTCATAAACAAGTCAAAATTCGCGTCACGAACCAACACAAGCACAGCTGCGCCAAAAATGGTGCAAGGGCGCTGAAGCACTGCCTTGATGGCGCAGGGGCGCGCCCCCCCTTTTTGGCCTAAAATGCCCTTTATGCTTCCTCTTCAACAATCCAACCTTTAAGCTCCAATTTAACCTTGTTTTCTCCCAAATGATCATCCCTACACCATAACATCAAAACACACAAAATAACTAAAAAAGAACATAAAATAATTGAAAACTTGCAATTTCATCAAATCAAAAATACTCAATTCGTAGATATAAAATCCACTCATCAATTTACTTACAAGTAAAGTCTGCTTTCATCTCTCAAGGTTACGAGATGTGTGATTTCATCCATAGGTGGGGAAAAGAAGGTTACGAGAGATATTGTTGAAGCAGTTGATGACGAGAAGAAGTCAATCACTTGGAAGCTGGTTGAAGGAAGCCTCTTGGATCTTTACAAGACCATGATTATAACTGTTGATGTTGATACAAAAGGTAAAAGCAGTGTGGTGACATGGACTTTTGAGTACGAGAAGCTTAATGAGGATGTCGAAGATGCAAATGCATTGGTGGACTTTCATCTTGTTATGACCAAAGATATTGAAGCTTACCATCTCCGCCAAAAATGATTTGGTTTATTGGTGATGCCAAGTTGTTTTATTATATAAGAAAGTTTTTAAGTGTAAACGGCGAATGTTTTCTCCAAGGAATAATAAGTATGCAAATAATATGTTGACATGTCATTTAGACTCTTTATTTAATCCTAAAATTTGGTCAATGTAACATTACTGATAAATATGTGTCAAGGAATATGTGTTTGGAGAACATTCAACTAAGGATTATCTTATTGGTGTTGTTGGTAAATCTTCTATTTGACTCTCTCTCTCTCTCTCTCACACACACACACACACCCACACACACACATACACACACCGGGTGCACTACAACAAAAAAATTTTTTTGTGATATTAAATTGTTGTTATAAAAAGTTTATTTATCACCGCAAATATTTTTTGTGGCAACTTTGTCTCGTCATAATAAGTGCAACCTCTAAAAAATTTTATGGTGGCAACATTACTTTTCAAATAGTATTTACAGTAGCAATACTCTATTGCAAATAAGACTTCACAAAAAATCGACACTTTTGTTTTTGTCACAATGGTAAAAGTGCAGCCTCAAATACCATTTTGGCTATTG
This sequence comes from Ilex paraguariensis, assembly GCA_963454935.2. Lineage (NCBI taxonomy): Eukaryota > Viridiplantae > Streptophyta > Magnoliopsida > Aquifoliales > Aquifoliaceae > Ilex > Ilex paraguariensis. The sequence continues at coordinate 24,217 of CAUOFW020005346.1, forward strand.
TAAAAAAATAGAAGACTTTGTTGTGATGATTAATATGCCATCTCAAAAATTAGCAATTTTTCTTATTTACATTAAATGAAATGTCTTTACAACGACAACAATGCCGCCACAAAAAACTAACTTTTTTAAAAAAAAAATATGTATTATGTATTGTTGGTAACCAATGTTATATGTCTTGTGCATATATACATTTTCGTCACATAAATTTAAAGGTATACGTCCTTACACCTACACAATTCAATATACAGATAAATACAAGGAAATATGACTAACATTTCTAAAAATATAGCAATATTTTCATATCTAAGAAAAATTCCATTAATTAAGCAAGTGTAAAATGTGCAATTTTGCATAGCATAACAACAATTCATGAGTACAAAAAATTTAGGGCATGTTTGGTTTAATTTTGGAAAACAATTTTTTGTTCTCAAATTTTTGGGAAAAAATGAGATTTGGAGCAAAGAAATAAAAAACAAGTCTGGCTTATTTTCTGAGTTTTGAGGCTAAAATAGAAAACAACGGAAAAAGCTCATCCTCTTTAATGAGGTCCACCCATCGAACTTCCTTAGCATCAAAATATATTTTTTTTTGTTAAAGTATAAAAGTCTTTCACTTAGGCCCTGTTTTCTCCATATCCTCTCTCTCTTTCTCTGTGTGTGTGTGTGTGTAAACGACTGACCGAAGCCAAGGAAATCACTGCTTTGTCATCTTGAGGTTTCTCTACATAAACTTCCTCTTTCAACACACCATTTAAGAATGTTGATTTTACATCAAATTGATAAAGAGAATAGTTCCTTTGTGAAGCAAGAGAAATAAGAAACCTTATTGTATCAAGTCGAGCAACCAGAGCAAAAGTCTCTCGGTAATTGACATCGGGTTGTTGTGAATACCCTTTTGCTACAAGCCTTGCTTTATTTGTTTGAATTGAACCATCCGAATTAAGTTTTGTATTGTAAATCCACTTCACCCCAATGACCTCTTTATTCTTTTGTTTTGCCACCAACTCCCAAGTGTTATTTTTCTCAATCACACAAATTTTATCTTTTATTGCTTTTTTCCAAGCATCTTATTTGATTTTTTCTTCAAAACTTTCAGGTTCAATCACACAAAAATTGCATTTAGCATACACATCACTAAGACTTCTCATTTTTCTTAGAGTTAAACTTGGAGATAAAATGCTTAAACTTGTGGAAGTAGAAGGAGATGAAGGACAGTTGGGTGTTAGAGACATTTGTGGTGGAACTTCAACTTCTTCATTTTATTTTCATGCTCAAAGCTTCCATAAGAGTCATTTTCTATAAGTTTATTATCTCGATTTATGCACAAATTAAGCCAAATTCATTTTGGGGCAGCAAAGAGAGTGTTGAGATATATTCAAGGAACACTTGATTTTGCACATTCTTTTCTTTCCAATTCCAAGAGTCCTTCTCATTAAAGAGAACATCTCAACAAATGATATCTATTACTCCTTGTTGAATCAAGTGAAAACTCTTTGCATCCTTCTTCTTGTTTTCCTTTAATTGGTTCCTTTAATCTTCATATCCAATTTCAATCAAATCCCAAAGATCACAAGAGAGAAATGTAATTTTCATTTTCACACACCAATAATCATAATTTTCACCATCAAAGACGAGAAAAGGTGATTGTTATGCATTGGTAGATATGTTGATTTCACTTGCCATTTCGATCTTCTTAACTAGGACTTTGTTTATCCAATGAAAATTTTCACATCCAGCTAGTTAGTGTCGAACTAGCTCTGATACCACTAATGTTGGCTATAATTTCAACCTTTGTATATTTATGATAGATAAAACAAAGACAATATAACTTAGTCCTTTGAAATAATTTTCCATACATATACTTCATATTTTCAATATACATGTAGGTTGCAAGATACATCTTAACATTCAATATACTTGTTCATGTTGATACAAAGGATGGAGGCGACGTGATGACATGGACTTTCGAGTATGAGAAGTTAAATGAGGATATGGAAAATCCACATACATTGATGGACATATGTATTAATACCACCAAAGACATTGAAACTCACCTTTTTTTTCGATACAATGGAAAAGTCAAAAATAATCAAAAGCCTTTCACATAGGTGATACAAGCACTATCGTTTCTCAAAAGCTCTCCCAATGAGCAAGGTGAGGCGTTGAGGAGCACTAAACCCTCATTATGTTTGACACCCAAATTAGCAAGGTTATTTGAACAGAAATTCCCGTCTCTTTTGGTGTGGTGGATGGGGTAATTGAGCAGGGTGAGGAGGCTTTTGCACTCAAAGATGATCCATCTTTCCAGGTGTGTAGCTTCCAGCCTTGTCGTAAGGAGTCTATTAGCATCTAGAGAGTTGGTCTCCACTATGATCTTCTTCATCCCCTTGGACTGAGTAATCTAAAGGCCCTTATAAATGGCCTATAGTCCAGATTGTACATTTGTGCAGTTAGGAAGTCTTCCATAGAAACCCAGCTTCCAAACTCCTTGGCCACTTCTCACGAGACCTCCAAACGCTGCAGGTCCAGGATTCCCTTCGGAGCATCCATCAACATTTAGTTTCATCCATCCTGTGGGAGGGAAAAACCAACTAATGAGGTTTTTTGTGTAAGTATCATCACAGTTTATATTATTAAGGAAAGAAAAATTAATCTCTTGGGCCATAAGCCAAGCGTTTCTGGTAGTGACACTTGGGGGGGGGGTGTTGAGTTTGTTTAAAGCACTCCTTGTTCCTGTTCTTTCAGATGTGCTAGTTGGCCGAGGTAAAAACTATAGGCGTTCCACTCCTTTCCATTTTTCTTTTCTCTTGTTTTTGTGATTAGCAATAAGCCATTTCTGCAGGTCATTATCAGCCTAGAAACTGGACCAGTTGTTATCTAGAAAAACTCTCTAAACTGCCTGAGCTATGGAGTAATCCCTTAGGATATGCAAGGTGGATTCACAGTGGGTTTTACATCTCCCACAGGTTGGATCATCAATCATATTTCTGGTAGCTCTAAGATTGTTGGAAAGAATTCTGTCACTTTGGACAATCCAGAGGAAGAACTTGAGTTTCTGCGGGATTTTCATGTGCCAAATCCAGTCCCAGTTTAGGGTCGAAGGGTTATTATCCTCTCCAGAATCAGAGATCCATTTATACGTGGAACTAACCGAGAAATTACCATTACTTGAAATTCCCCAACATGGAGTATCCTTCATATCGCAATTATTAGGGATACAGATGAGCTGAATATCTGAGAAGATGTTAGGGGAAAGAAGCATACCTGGGAGATTCGAGTTCTAGTAACCTGAGGAGTTGATGAAGAGTGGCACT
>CAUOFW020005347.1:0-55652 GCA_963454935.2 Ilex paraguariensis
TTTTTTAGAAAAAAAATAAAAAAACGGAACATATGGTTAAACCACAAAATGATACTTAATATTTTTAGGGTAATATTATTTATTCTTAAAAATATGATCTTATTTACTGACTTAGTAATATAATTTCATTGGAACTATTATATTATATGAAGAATAAATTCTAATATTTGATAGGACCCATAATTAATTCAAAAATTATAATAAATAAAATCAACAAATGAGATTAAATTTTTAATTCTAAATAGTATTATTCATATTTTTAATGTTTTCTAACTTTTTATGTGCTAGGTAAAAAAAGAGAAAAAAAACAAAAAAATATAATATAATATAAATCATAACAGTGAACTACCTAACAGTTAACTATCCGATAATAAACTAAAAATTTAATGTGTTTTGTTATATATTATGAAGGGAAGATCTTAGTTGAATTTTTAGTTGCCTGTCCATTCTAAATTTTTACGCTTCCTTCACCGCCAACTCCACCGCCTCCTCCCATATGTCCTCCGCTGAGATCAATTCCATTGCCGCCGTCCTCCTCGAAGAAAATCACACAGATGCCGAATCGACAGAACCAACGGCAACATAGCACAAAACAATCAATGCCACTGCATCAACTTTAATATTGTAAATCCAAGCATAGGTTGAGTGAAATAATATATTTCTCGGAAGATCGAGATCGAACCCTTAGAGAATTGTAAAATAGCAACAATCACACAAATACTATAATAAACTTGTGAAAACAATTTGTGTAAAAGTTGAGAATATTGATTTAAGTAATTAAAACATTAAAATAAAAATGCTAGAGCATCAGGTACTCCCTCTTAATTCTATACAATAATAATTAAAGACTTAATTCTTAACTTTAGACAAGAATTAAATGTAAATTGATTCAAATCACAGAATTAAACAATAAAATCACAATTTATAATCAAAGAATTATTTAGAAACTTGAATAATCAACTTATTTCGTTTGGCAAGCTTGTATTGTTTGTGAATTAGCTTTGTGATATAGCCTTTTTGAATTAAAAAGCTTGTTTTGTTTATTATTTTTTTAGCGATAGATTTCTTCCTTAATTTTTTTGATTCCGTCTTTTCTTTTTTTGGTTTTGATAGAGTTTTTTTTCTTGTTTTCTTTTCTTATTTATTAAAGGGGTGTATATATCATAGATTAAATTTAGTTACTAATAGATAGGTATAGAAATGATGAACTTAATAATTAGATAATAAAAAAAAATGGTATGAGAATGAATATTTTTGTGGTGAGCACCTTATCAAATTTGGCACACTTTATTTCTGGAGTATTTGTGGGTGGGCCTATTAGTCGAACCTCATTTACAAGTCAGCCCATCAGGCTTATTGGGTTGGGTGGGCGGCAAGAAATTGATCTGTAGGGCCATCAGTTGGGCTATTGAGCTGGCCCGCAAATTGATAGTGAAATTGTGATTGCCACTCACCTCAGATGGAGAACAGGATACAGAAGTCTCGAATTGGAAGACGATACAAGACAGGAGCCCTCTCTCTCATCAACATGGACATGGTTTCATTTCGTGGAACCTAAGAAGAGCTTAAGAAATAGAGGGTGGGTAAGGGTTTAAACGGCGGAGAGATGAGGAGGCTATGCTTTGTCCAACCCTTTTCAGAGGCTTTTGTGAAGATTCCAAATTCACTATGGCTTCTCCAAACCCTTTCATTTTCACACACTCCTCCTTCCAAGACATCAAAGCTCGCCCCCCTTCAGGTTTACTCTCTCCCTCTCTCTGTGCACTTCGCACACTCAGAAATCAGAATGGTTTATTCGATTCTTCTATGACAGGAGGGGAAAATGATAGATCGGTTTAAGCTATGGGCGAAAGGAGGGGATGGGGGCAATGGTTGTTCCAGCTTTCACCGTAGCCGACACGATCGCCATGGTCGACCTGATGGTGGGTTTCTCTGATACAAGCAACTATGACCATTATATGGTCGAATAGTCTCTTCTTTTTCCTCTCTCATGAAATTGAGTTTCATGATTTCATTCCAGTCTACTTTAAAGCTTTGATTTTCTTTAAAATAACATACCACTCCTTTGCAATTATGCTCTCTATCAGTTGAATGACTTAATCTGCCTACTAATTTTATGTTCAAATAGTTATGAGCTCTAACCCTCACAAGTCTTAGGGCTTTTGGATCAACGGTTTGGTTCATAACAATTGGTATTGGTGTCATGAGTTCGAGTCATGGAAGACCTATAGGCTGGTTGGGCATAGTGCTATCGCGTTGGATAATGTTAGGTGAGTGAAGCCGAAAAGGCTACTGTTGGGTCATGGGCCAATGTCGATAGAGTGGATAGTGTAGTGGAATGTTATGTTCAAATAGTTATGAGTCTAACCTCCACAAGTCTAAGCCCCCACTACTCCCGGGGCTTTTGGATCAATGGTTTGGTTCATAACACTTGACTTAATCTGGTACTTTAATTTCTTTATAAACGTCAATTTTGTTCAGGAAGGCATACAAATTCTTTAGGAAAATAAGAAAAATCTTATTGTTCTTTCTTTCTTCTTCTTTTTTCGTTCCCCCTCATCAATCTCTGGAATTGAATTAATGCAGGTGGGAATGGTGGGAGAGGTGGTGACGTAGTACTAGAATGTTCTCCCACGGTGTGGGACTTTAGCGGTCTGCAACATCATCTTGTGTGTAACTCTTCCCTCTTCTCCTGCCTTATTGGCCTCTTATTTTTGCCTTCTCCTTTCTTTTCTTTCCTTTCCTTTCCCTTCACTGTTTTTTTCCTTTTATTTTTGGGATTGATGGTGTGACTTTCATGGTGTTTTGCAGAATGCAAAGAGAGGGGGACATGGAGCTTCCAAAAACAAGATAGGAACCCGAGGGGCTGACAAGGTTTCATTTTATTAGCTTTCTGTACACCTTGCTGATTTCCGTTATCTCTATACAATTGGACTCTAAACTAAATTAGAATGCTTCTTTCATGAGAGATTACATGTCTGGTAGGTCGTCCTAGTACCTGTTGGCACTGTTATTCATCTTTTAGAGGGTGACATTCCTTCTGTAGTTGAGAACAGTTCCTCTGCAGCTCTGGACCCATGGGAGATTCCTGGTACTCTCGACGGTGATCTATCTGAATCTGCTCGACAATCCTTCCCACCTACCACCACTGGCATAAAGGCAGTGGATATCAATGGCGGCTTATCATCTTTTACCAGTAAAGCAATTGTGGCAGATTCTGCTAGTACAAAGCAAGGGACTTGGGCTCCATCAATTGAATCACTTCCTCAAACTTTGCCTTCTGGTGAAAAATCCAGAGTTCACGCAGAAGGTGCTATATGTGGGAATGAAGAAGGCCAAAGTCAGTGGGATGGTCTGGACACTGATGACGGTACTTCTGAAGTTTTGGATGCTGATGATGGCATTTCTGAAGCAGAAATGGAAGAAAAGGAACACATACAATATAACATTGCAGAATTAACAGAACCAGATCAACGCGTAATTGTTGCTTGTGGAGGGGATGGTGGCTCAGGGAATATTTCTTCCACTAAAGCTTTTAAAAAGCCTAGCCTTGGGAAGCCTGGGAATCTAAAGGATAAAGGCTTTGGTTCTGAAGTTTCTAATGATGATCAACATTCATCACTTAGTGCTGGTTTGCCTGGTTCTGAGGTTCTTCTTCTGTTAGAACTCAAGAGTATCGCTGATGTGGGCCTTGTGGGGATGCCAAATGCTGGGAAAAGTACTCTTCTAGGTGCCATATCAAGGGCTAAGCCCAGAGTAGGCCATTATGCCTTTACAACTTTGAGGCCAAATTTAGGAAATCTAAATTATGATGATTTCTCATTCACGGTGGCCGACATTCCCGGACTAATAAGGGGAGCTCATGGAAATCGTGGACTTGGACATGCTTTTCTGCGTCACATAGAACGCACAAAAGTTCTTGCTTTTGTGTTGGACCTGGCTGCAGCATTGGATGGTAGAAAAGGAATCCAACCATGGGAACAGTTGAAAGATTTAATCTTGGAGCTTGAATTTTATCGCGAGGGTCTGTCAGATCGACCGTCCTTGGTAGTGGCAAATAAAATTGACGAGGCAGGGGCTGAAGAAGTGTATGAAGAATTAAGAAGAAGGGTGTCCGGTGTTCCTATTTTTCCAGTTTGTGCAGTTCTGGAGGAAGGGATATCAGAGCTAAAATCTGGTCTTAGAATGCTTGTTAATGGTGGAGAATCGTACAGACTCAATGTAGATGGTATTGTGCTTGACTAAGCTGTTATTTATACACTGATTTCATACAGCTGAAGAATGCTCCCTTCAAGGCACATCTTTGACTAGTATACACGGGCTTCTAAGAGGATTATTTAGTCAACCAATGCAACAGAGTGTATGACTGAAAAATCAGTCCTTGGCCTTTTAGTTTCAGATGAGATGACACTGTTGTTTTGATATTAATATGTTTGCAGATCAACATCATACCGTGGATGGCCTGAGTAATATTTAATATAGTGGGCAATCTTCCTTACAAATCTCTGCAAGAATAATATGTTGTGGAAGAGGCTTTGCTGTGAATTTTCCTCTCTAGTTGAAGAGATATAGTGGCCACACAAGATTGTAAACCGCCTTTTCTAATCTGAAAATCATTCACATGATAAAGGTTCTGCATTTTTTGTTTGTGTTAGTATCCAATTTGCTTACTAAATATGACCTTTCGCTTTTGTTGGCTATGTTTGTTGTGTGTCGTGCTCACATTTCATCTCTAGTCGCAAGTAACATCAAGATTACGATAAAATTCAACATTGCTATTCAAGGGCTTGGATAATATTATGTCGCAGTTTTCAAAAGTTTGAATTTTGGTCCTTGAGCAGTGAATGCAATTTCCAGAATGTATATCGGACTCCTGTTTGGTTTTTCACGTCCTTACTATCCCCGATGGTATAAAAAGGTAGCTGTGTGGTTAAGTGGATGCAAGAGTATCTACTCTCTATGATATTGTAAGACGCCCACATGTTGCAGGTCTCACTTTATAGTTAAAGCACCTATATGATGTTAGATATGTGTATTCTCGTGTTCGATCCACACACACCGCATTTGATTCTATTTCTCCAAATTGTTGCGATAAAGTTTTGTTGACTTGAGCTGAGTTGATGTATAGTGTTTTCAGCATACCTTTTAACAGTGGAATCACAGGATGAGTTCATTTGTGTGTGGTGGGGGTGGGGTTTGAACCACCTTTGGACCAGGGTTGGTGAATGAGATTAAGGAAATTACACTCCCTCAGAATGATTCACTCTATAAGGCGTTGTTTATGAACATTCCAAGCGAGATCCATCCACAGTGTGGGTCAATATCCGAGGCAACTGTGATATTATGTCACATAAAGTTACAAGCAGGGTGGCAATACTATAATTAATTATAAATTTGGGTATTGCATATACATATTAACAACTCGGCAANGTAATTGTTGCTTGTGGAGGGGATGGTGGCTCAGGGAATATTTCTTCCACTAAAGCTTTTAAAAAGCCTAGCCTTGGGAAGCCTGGGAATCTAAAGGATAAAGGCTTTGGTTCTGAAGTTTCTAATGATGATCAACATTCATCACTTAGTGCTGGTTTGCCTGGTTCTGAGGTTCTTCTTCTGTTAGAACTCAAGAGTATCGCTGATGTGGGCCTTGTGGGGATGCCAAATGCTGGGAAAAGTACTCTTCTAGGTGCCATATCAAGGGCTAAGCCCAGAGTAGGCCATTATGCCTTTACAACTTTGAGGCCAAATTTAGGAAATCTAAATTATGATGATTTCTCATTCACGGTGGCCGACATTCCCGGACTAATAAGGGGAGCTCATGGAAATCGTGGACTTGGACATGCTTTTCTGCGTCACATAGAACGCACAAAAGTTCTTGCTTTTGTGTTAGACCTGGCTGCAGCATTGGATGGTAGAAAAGGAATCCAACCATGGGAACAGTTGAAAGATTTAATCTTGGAGCTTGAATTTTATCGCGAGGGTCTGTCAGATCGACCGTCCTTGGTAGTGGCAAATAAAATTGACGAGGCAGGGGCTGAAGAAGTGTATGAAGAATTAAGAAGAAGGGTGTCCGGTGTTCCTATTTTTCCAGTTTGTGCAGTTCTGGAGGAAGGGATATCAGAGCTAAAATCTGGTCTTAGAATGCTTGTTAATGGTGGAGAATCGTACAGACTCAATGTAGATGGTATTGTGCTTGACTAAGCTGTTATTTATACACTGATTTCATACAGCTGAAGAATGCTCCCTTCAAGGCACATCTTTGACTAGTATACACGGGCTTCTAAGAGGATTATTTAGTCAACCAATGCAACAGAGTGTATGACTGAAAAATCAGTCCTTGGCCTTTTAGTTTCAGATGAGATGACACTGTTGTTTTGATATTAATATGTTTGCAGATCAACATCATACCGTGGATGGCCTGAGTAATATTTAATATAGTGGGCAATCTTCCTTACAAATCTCTGCAAGAATAATATGTTGTGGAAGAGGCTTTGCTGTGAATTTTCCTCTCTAGTTGAAGAGATATAGTGGCCACACAAGATTGTAAACCGCCTTTTCTAATCTGAAAATCATTCACATGATAAAGGTTCTGCATTTTTTGTTTGTGTTAGTATCCAATTTGCTTACTAAATATGACCTTTCGCTTTTGTTGGCTATGTTTGTTGTGTGTCGTGCTCACATTTCATCTCTAGTCGCAAGTAACATCAAGATTACGATAAAATTCAACATTGCTATTCAAGGGCTTGGATAATATTATGTCGCAGTTTTCAAAAGTTTGAATTTTGGTCCTTGAGCAGTGAATGCAATTTCCAGAATGTATATCGGACTCCTGTTTGGTTTTTCACGTCCTTACTATCCCCGATGGTATAAAAAGGTAGCTGTGTGGTTAAGTGGATGCAAGAGTATCTACTCTCTATGATATTGTAAGACGCCCACATGTTGCAGGTCTCACTTTATAGTTAAAGCACCTATATGATGTTAGATATGTGTATTCTCGTGTTCGATCCACACACACCGCATTTGATTCTATTTCTCCAAATTGTTGCGATAAAGTTTTGTTGACTTGAGCTGAGTTGATGTATAGTGTTTTCAGCATACCTTTTAACAGTGGAATCACAGGATGAGTTCATTTGTGTGTGGTGGGGGTGGGGTTTGAACCACCTTTGGACCGGGTTGGTGAATGAGATTAAGGAAATTACACTCCATCAGAATGATTCACTCTATAAGGCGTTGTTTATGAACATTCCAAGCGAGATCCATCCACAGTGTGGGTCAATATCCGAGGCAACTGTGATATTATGTCACATAAAGTTACAAGCAGGGTGGCAATACTATAATTAATTATAAATTTGGGTATTGCATATACATATTAACAACTCGGCACAGATGTGGTGTAGTAGATGATGAGGACTCATATCAAACAAAGCAACGATACAATAAGCTCAATGTTATTGATTCTAATTATTAGAAAAAAAATGTTATCATTCGTAAAAATTAGTTGGGATCAATCTCAATTTGATGGATTGATCTTAGATTGATCATATTGAGTTGTGAATTGTTAAAGAGAATTGAGAGATATAAAAACAATATGGTACGGAAAGTTTTGACACTGTTGAAAGATCGTTAGATCAGATAAAAATTAATATATCCCAATCAGTGAAACAAAGTAAAAAGCCCACGACAGTCTCATGCCTTGACTCTCAACGAGAAGCATGCAAACCATAGTCCTCCTGTGTCAACGGAGGGTCTTTCAAACCTTACGTCGAACACTTGCTATCCACCAAAGTCATCCTGCTTTCCACTATTGCACCCAAACACCAATCAATTCGTGCGACAACAGTTCGGAATCAGACAGAAAAGAAGAAGAACCAAAGAGCTTAAGTTGGAGGATCGAGAGGCTACCAAAGGGAGAGTCGGTTGGCTCTGCCTTCCAGAGCTGGATGGGTGATGGCTTCCCCATTCATAGAGGCCATATTTTCCACATAATCAACCGTTTAAGGAAGCTCCAATCAAACAAACGTGCGCTTCAGGTTCTTCTCTGTTTGGAGACATTTACACATGCATACTACCTGTTTGTCTAAATGCTTCAGTTAAATAAACCCAAGTGCGTAAATATAAGCGAAACGGTCCATTGTTTGGTACAATGGTAAAATGCTTATACTGCCAAGTGTGAGAACGTGGGTTTTGAGTCTGGAAGCAATCACTTGTGCAGATTGTGCCAACCTTATTCCCGTCTCACCTATCAACACCCTGTTTTGGTAAATCAACACTTGAGTTATGGCCTTTACTTTTCATTTCATGATTCTGAGTTATACATTTATATGGGATTGTGTTGCCAATTGCTTGCTATAAGTTACATTACATGGTTATATAGGAAAAAGCAAGATCTGAAATATGGAATAGCAGCATTAACCCCTTATTTGTTTAATCACCTTTACGAAGAAATATGCATAATTAGATACTTAAATTTTGAGTTTGCACAATTGTTGCTACTGACAGGTGATGGAATGGGTGATCAGGGAGAGGCCGTATAGGCCAAAAGAACTAGACTACTCCTATCTATTGGAATTCACAACTAAGCTTCATGGGGTATCACAAGGCGAGAGCCTCTTCTCTCACATCCCAACCAAGTTTCAAAAGGATTTGCTCTACAACAATCTTGTAATTGCATGCTTAGATAAGGGCATGATAAGCCTTTCCAATGCATACATGAAGAAAATGAGAGAACTGGGTCATCCCATCTCGCACTTGGCTTTCAACCGTCTCATTATTCTTCATTCCTCCCCTAGCCGTAAGAAAATCATTCCAAAAATCCTCACTCAAATGAAAGCTGATAGGGTGGCACCCCATGTTTCCACTTATAACATTCTTTTGAAAATGGAAGCTAATGAACACAACATTGAAGGCTTGGTAAAGGTGTTTGGTGACATGAAGCGAGCAAAAGTTGAGCCAAATGAGGTATCTTACTGTATATTAGCCAATGCACATGCTGTGGCACGGTTTTACACTGTGTGTGAGGCCTATGTTGAAGAGGTAGAGAAGTCTATGACGGGAAATAACTGGTCAACATTAGATATCCTTGTTATACTGTATGGATATTTGGGGAAGAAAAAGGAGCTAGAACGAACTTGGGGCATTGTGCAAGAACTTCCACATATTAGGTCTAAGAGTTTTATTCTGGCAATAGAAGCATATGGTAAGATTGGAGAGCTAAGTCGAGCCGAAGAGATTTGGGCAGAAATGAAGTCAAAAAAGGGGTTGAAATCAACTGATCAGTTCAACTCAGTGATATCAGTTTACTGCAAACATGGGCTTATTAGTAAAGCCACTGGACTGTATAGAGAAATGGAGAGCAGTGAATGCAAACCAAATGCCATAACTATTAGACATCTTGCGTTGGGTTGCTTGAAAGCGGGTTTGATGAAGGAAGCTCTGAAAACTCTGAACTTGGGGATGGATCTGACGACAAGCACCAGGGTCAGGAAATCAACCCCATGGCTAGAGACTACATTTTCAATAGTTGAAATTTTTGCAGGGAGGGGTGATGTAGAAAATGTTGAGAAGTTGTTTGAAGAGTTGAAGAAAGCAAATTATACTAGGCACACTTTTGTTTATAATACCTTGATTAAAGCTTATGTTAAGGCCAAGATTTATGACCCAAATCTTTTGAGAAGGATGATTCTAGGAGGGTCTAGGCCTGATTCTGAGACCTATAACCTGTTGAAACTCATTGAACAGTTTCAAGCCTGATGGTAATTACTATAGACCTGTTGTATTCTAATTCTTTTCCCATTGTTTCTCCCAGAAACAAAAGATAATCAATGTTATTGAAAGAAAATAAAAGGAAATTTGGAGGATGATCATGCAGCGGGTGGCTCTGAAAACTAATGGTATAATTTTCGATTATTCTTCTTCTGCTTGCTACCATGTGAGGATATGTTGTAATGCTGGGAAAAAAATTCAGATTCTGCTCATTGGCTTTTAGGGGTTTGTTATATCGGAGATGCTGAGAGAAGAATACTTCCTTTTAAGTAACCCATCGATGTCTTGATTACGAATGATTTGTTATTTTAACTTTAGGACCACGTTCTAAGCTTGTAAGGGCCAACTTTTCCGATGGAAGTCCTCGTAGTTTGCAGCGTGGTCCATAGAACAGGTAAGTCCCATTTAATGGAAACAATCAATCTAAAATGCTCTGTTCACTTTTACTTAAAGCAGTGACGAGTTTCCAACATGGTCAGCACAACTTGTGGGAATTTATTTATTTGTTACAGGGTATCAGATTTGCGCTATTATTTTCTTGTGCTATGAGACCGGCTATCGTAGTTCGAACTAGTTTAAAGATATGTCTATTGAGGAATAAGAGTGACTGACTTCTAGGAGGTATGAAAAATATCGAACATGAGACCTTTTACTTACAAATGACAGATTTGACCAATGAACCATTTTAAAAATTTATGGGAACTGATTTAATTGTACAACAAGAGATGAAATGTTAACTCACAAGAAGTCCTATGGTTGCATAAAAGTTTGATTATCCAATAATACAACTTGGGTTAAGAATTTGAGTTGAACTAAATTCATTAATTTTGGATTGAGTTTGAATTAAATTTTGATAACTCAATGGTCCAACTTGATTACTCTTCGAATTTGAATGAAGTTTTTTTTCTCCCATTCCCAAGTCGAATTTGCAGTGAACTCTACTTATGAAATACCAAAATTTCATAATAGATGGTGAAGTCTTTCCTTTTTGTTTCCAATGAAATTTAAACAAAATTACCAAAACACCATCCAAACTCAAATAAACTCGATCAAAATTTTGTTAGAGTAACTCCAAGGAGGAGTGCCATCAAGGTTGGCAACCCTATACTTGTAAAAATGTCACTCTAAATTTAAAATTTTTTACTCCAACAGAGGGTGACATCAAGGATGGCAACCCTATAGTTGTTAAAATGCCACTTTAAATTTAAAATTTTTCACTCCAACAGAAGGTGACATCAAGGGTTAGAAAAATGACATTTAATACTCTTGAGGTGGCAATTTTGACAACTTTGGGAGAGGTTGCAAATATGTTTAATTATATTTTTTAAGAGCAACTCCAAGGGGATACTCGTTCAAATATATTAAAATATTTTGGCAATAATAAAAAAATATTAAAATATTAAAATAACACTTTATTTTGACACTTGTCATTAAAACAGATTTATAATTCAAGAATGCCAAAATATTATTCAAAATTACAAATAATTGATTTGACACTCCAAAAGGGCAACTTTTTTTGGAGTTGCTCTTAATACATTATTTCAAACACTTGAAAAACACAGGATGATTTCATATTTGTTTTGGAAAATATATCAAAAATAAAATAGAAATAAATAAAAAAATTTGATAATTTATTTACAAAACACTAAAGTACTGAAAAATTTTAGAACATATCAAACATTGATAGAAAAATTTTGAAAAATCTCAATCTCAAAATACTTTAATTAGGATTCGGGAAAGTTTTATCGACATCCCTTCACAATTCTGAAACTTTACTGTATCATCTTTTGATTTATACTTTCAAATCAAAGACACTCCCTTAACGGTAATTTTTAACTCTGTTAGTACAAAAAAGTAACGATTTGACTATAATTTTTTTGAAAATATCAAAACTACTATTCCTTATGTAAATATACTAAAATCCTCTTAACTTTTTTTTTCACTATATATACCACACATTTTGTTGTTTGTAAAGGTCTAAAACAATTTGGGGTTGCTGAAAGACATAAGAGACTGAATTCAGTCATTATTTTTCAAATCGTTCTCCGTAGTCATTGATCACTATCTAAATTTATAAAAGAATATATATATTTTTTCTTGCAGATTTGTAAATTTTTTCATGCATATTTTTTAAAAAACATTTATTTAATTTTTTTTTCATGCAAATAGTTTTAATTTTTTTTCATGCAAATTTAAAATTTTTGTTATACAAAATACCTGTTAGATTTTTAAGTTATTAAGTCCATTTTCTTATAAGTTGTTGGGTAAGAAGTACACTTTTTGATTTTTTATATTACTTAAGTTTCCTATGTGGTATATTTTTTGTTGTTTGCTATAAATTACAGGGTTTTAAATTTATTTTATAGTTAAAAATAATTTTTGTATAATAAAATTACAATCGATAAAGTTAATGTCAAAATTCCATCAATTTCTAACTTCTCTGCTATCGTATGTCTTTCACAACGTCACATGACTATTCTTCCAGCATCGTGCTTCATATATAAAATTTAAATATTATTTGATAAAATTTAATATTAATTAAAAAAAATTTGGTCTTAATATGATAAATTTAAATATTAATTAGGTTTTAATTTGATAAAATTAAATATTAATTCAGTGTTGATTTGATAAAATTTAATGTTAATTGAATAAATTTAAATATTGCTTTAATAAAATTAAATGTTAATTTGGTATTAAATTAAATAATTGAAATTAATTTAATAAGGTTAAATGTTAAATTAATAGAATTTAATATATTAAATTTTAGTTTAATAAAATTAAATATCAATTTGATGTTGATTTAATAAAATTAAATAATAATTTAATTTTAAATTAAAGAAATAATATTAATTAATGAAATAAAATATTAAATTAATACAATTAAATGTTAATTTGATAAAATTGAATATTAATTTGTGTTGATTTGATAAGATAGAATGCTAATTTAATTTAAATTAAATAAAAGACATTAATTTAATAAAATTAAATATTAAATTAATGAATCTAAATGTTCATATAATATATAAAAAAAGTTAATATAATATAACTAAAAAAATATATATTGAAATTTTAAAATCGGGAGTATTATTAATGATATGTCTATTTATAGGGAATGTCGTTTAAGTTATTTCTATTTATAGGTTATGTCGTTGAAATTATGTCTATTTACAAAAATATGTGAATAAAATTTACCCTAGGCCGTAAATCGACAAAGACCGATAGAATGATAGTAAAATTTCAAAATTGAGAAATGGTGTCGTAAAATTTATACCTAATTACAAAATTTTGCCTTCGGATTCATTTAAAAATCGAATTTTTATCCTTACTTATACTCCACCCGACACGTGCCACTGAAATACCCTGTAACCAAACTTGTACGAAATATGAAGAAGACCAATAGAGACAGACAGAGAGACGGCTTCTTTTTCGGAACCACTACTTATTTGCAGAACCATTACAAACCCACCTTGTTCACTCACTGCCCATAGAAGTTTTGCTAGTTTTACAGTGAAATCTTGCATTTTTCTGAACATTATTCCCGATCAAAAGCAGTACATTGAAGTTTCAAAGGTGGGTTTCTAATCTCTGTATATAAATCTTCGTGTGCTCTGCTTTTTGTTACGTTTGGTTCACATTATAAACACTCTGTTTTTGGCTTTCCATGATGTATGTATATGGTGTTTGATTGTTGGGCAGTAGAGAGAAAATGGAAGAACATACGTTTCCCGGACATTGTTTCTTTGTTTGTGATATATGAAGATGGTGTTAGAGATAGTTAGTAATGTATAGAATCCCACATTGAAAAAGTTGAAAGGGAATGTAAGTGTTTAAAATGAGAAACACACTAAATTTTATAAATTTGGATTGGGGAAAGATTTGGAAGGAAGCTCCAAATATTTTAAATCAATTAGCCTTGATTAAAATTTAAATCAAATAATATTTAAAGTCAAAAGATGGGCACTTGGGACATCTTGTGGTTGAAACCTTTAAATAATTAATTATTTTTGTATTAATTAATTGCTAAATGTCGTCCAAGAATTGTGTCTCCTCTTTACATCTCTTTGGCTCAAGAGTTGTGTCTCCTCAATAAGGTATTATACATACATGGACAGATCTTTCAATTGAAATATATATGAATATACGTTTCTCTATTCTGTTTTTGGGAGAATTTTAGACTTTGCTATCTGAAATTCTGTTTGGCTTTGTTAATCGTAGAGGAATTTGCCATAAACCTAGCAGTAACATAGTGGGACATAATTTCCTTAAGGACAGTGAATACACGATCAAAGTCTTCTAATTGAGTGAAATCTTATTTTTGCTAACAGATGGTACATGCATGCAACGGAGACTGAGACTGGTGTGTGTTCGGTTGTTGGGGAGTTGTGCTTTATTTTATATTTTGGGTGGTGGTGGGGTTGTCCAGACTAATGTCATCAATTTTCTTTGCTTTTTCTCTGTGTTTTTTGGGAACCAAACAAGGGGCTTAACTTGAGTTGGTATTCTCATCTTCTGACAGTTCTTGCATTATTTAATAATAATTTAAATTATTATCAACAAAATTTGGCTATAAGTTGTTTAGTTCCATTCTGTATTATGAAGATGTCTTCATGTGTATGTCCTGTGATTGGTTTTTTGGGGAAGAACAGATATGATTTTACTGAGGCTTGCATTTTCCACTCAATTGACATGAGTTGCTAATAGTTTTTGATAAGCCAAAGAATACCTACCCTGAGACTTCATTGGCATGAGACACAGAATCATAAATTTGAGCTTGGAGGTCATTTTTGCTTCTATTACTTTTGGAACCACACATTTAGTGTTATTTCTTACCCTTCAATATTTAACAAATCTGTTTTATTTAATTTCATGAAAGTTTGTCTTCATATGTCCCAGTCTCGAATGCTTATATCCTCAGTCTCAATTCTTATGTTTCCAATATTTATACATGACCTGGGAAAATGAAATTTACATTCCAGGGGGCATGACACTACTACGGTTGGGCGAGGTTTGCAAACTTTAGGCTTATAGGCATTCAAATGATCCAGAGTTCTGTATTTAATTCTTTTATTTTTGTGTGCCCTTCACCAAACAGAGGTTATTATGAGAACATACATTGCTTGGCTTTTGACAATGGAGGATTCTTTTCAATTTCAGGTTTTCTGGAAAAATGTTGTGCTCATCTGAAGAGGAAATTGCAATAAGTGAATCAGAGTTTGAGAATTACCTCAACGATCTTTTGAAACACACATCTGGCGTTGGAAAGGACACACAGAGCCGGGGTTTAAGAGAGAAAGGGATTGATTTTGGTCCGAGGGGGTCTTCAGCACAATATACAGTGGAGACTATTGAGTCTCTTAAAGGCAGTGATGTAAATGAGTTGTTTGTTTGGCCGTGGATGGGAATTGTAGCAAAGATACATGCTGAGTGGAAGGATGGCCAATATGTTTGGGAAGGTAGTTCAAGGCTTAGTGAAGATTTAACTCAAAGGGGATTTAATCCTGTATGGGTTCATCCATTATTGAACCAGAAGGGTCATTCAGGTTATGCAATGGTGGAATTTAACGGAGATTGTTCTGGATTCAGTAATGCACTGATGTTTGAGAAGAGTTATGAGGCAAACCATAAAGGAAAGAGGGATTATTATACGGCAGAGAACATTGGAGATGATTTATATGGATGGGTTGCAGTGATGACTTTGATTCAAATGGAGTTGTAGGTCGTCATCTTCAAAAAACTGGAGATTTGAAAACTTTTTCTGAAATTGAAGCTGAAGAGAAGCGTAAAACTAACAAACTATTGTCAAATCTNTCGTAGTGATGACTTTGATTCAAATGGAGTTGTAGGTCGTCATCTTCAAAAAACTGGAGATTTGAAAATTTTTTCTGAAATTGAAGCTGAAGAGAAGCGTAAAACTAACAAACTATTGTCAAATCTGAAAGAGATTGAATGCAAGTATAATAAAATCTCCATTTCCCTAACCAAGTTGATGACTCAAAAAGATGAGATGCACAAAACTTATAATAAAGGTATGCATTTGCATCCCCTTTGTTTTGCTGCTTAACTAAGGTTTTGTAAGACCAACTATTTGGTAATAGAATTTTCCTTCTCATTAGGGGTTTCTTTCAATCACACTGTCCTCACAATAGTTTTTCATTTTTTCACACACGAGATACGCAAGGATGCAGCAGAATGCACATCATCAGCTTGGGAAGATTTCCAAGGAGCATGAAAGAATCACACTGCACTTGGAAGATGAGAAGAGAGAACTTGAGCAGCGTGAGAAAGAACTGTGCAAAAGGGAGGCTGACAATGAAAAGGAGAGAAGGATGCTCCATNGAATCACACTGCACTTGGAAGATGAGAAGAGAGAACTTGAGCAGCGTGAGAAAGAACTGTGCAAAAGGGAGGCTGACAATGAAAAGGAGAGAAGGATGCTCCATTTTGAGAAGCAAACGGTACTCTGCTGCTTCCTTTGAATTTTTGTTAAATTCCATGATGGAGGAGCACCCCCAATTATCTTTTTTTTTTTTTACCGAAAGAAAGAGTATTTGTTATCAGTTTCTTAGATACATTTTAGCTATCTCTTTGAANGAGCACCCCCAATTATCTTTTTTTTTTTTTACCGAAAGAAAGAGTATTTGTTATCAGTTTCTTAGATACATTTTAGCTATCTCTTTGAATCTGCTAGTGTTGTATTTGTCTGGATAAAGGATTTGTTCTGTTCTTTTAGAATGAGAAAGCAACCTTGGAGAAAAAGCAGGCAGAAGAGAATGTTCTAAATTTGGCTGAAGATCACAAGGTATTACATCTGTTTTCTGCTTTGACTGGAAATACCAAAAGCACCAGTTGTGGTTATGGATTTCTAGAGGTACTATAATTTAATCAATGTGTATAAAATTAATGCTAGAGGGAAACAGAAAAACTGCTCAAGAAAATTGTTGAGCTAGAAAAAACACTTGAAGCCAAGGAAGCAATGGAGTTGGAAATAGAGCGTATGAGGGAGACTCTGCATACTATTAAACAGAATCTTGAGGAAAAGGAGGAGGAGCTTGAAGGTCTGGAAGCATTGAATCAAGTCCTTATTGTTAAGGAGCACAAAAGCTGTCAAGAGTTGCAAGAAGCTCGTAATGAGTTAATTAATGCGAGTTTCCTTTTCTCAGAGGGTTTAATACAGTAGTCTTCCTCTATTTTCCAAGCTCTGTGCGTTATAGCACATCTGTGCTTTAGAGGGACATCTGCACGTTTCACCTTCAAGATGTCACAGTCTAATTTAACTTCCTTTTTGGTTATACAATAAATCTGCTTTAAACATAAAGTTGCTCTTGCTGGTATATTATTGTTAAATGAGCTTCTGACACGATGATGTAACTTGACCTATTGTTAATCTCTACGCAATTTCAGATGTTATACCACCAGCCTGGACTAGGGACTAAATGGGTCCAGAACACAAAAGTTTAAAAGAATTAACAGATAATGTTTAAAAGAATTAACTGATCTTAGTTACCTTGGTGAATGATTTTTTTGTCTCACTTGTTCGTAACTGACAGAGCAGTGAAGCTTTCCTGTAGATATAGTTTGCTCTACAGCATTCTTCCATGCTGGCATTGCACAGCCAACAATGTAGCTAATTCTAGTTACTATAAACCATAGCAGTAAATTTCACATCATCTGCCAAGAATTAATAGTATGCCATCACTAGCATCTAGTTTTTAGTGCTATCATCTGGAGACATGTGAAAGCATATTGCACTACTATATTTAGTTTTTGTTAACTGAAAATCTATGATATTGTTGGCCAAATTGCTTAGTCTGTGCAACTAACTAGACCAAAGGGTTAAAGACAGTATGTAAACCTCTTATTATAATATCAAGACACTGAAGCGACGTCTAATTCTCAATGAGCTTCACTTGAAAGTTTCTCTAGAAGTTCATTGCATGCAATACACTTTTTAAGAATAGATATTTGTTTCTACATTAGGATTGGGTAAAACTATCACAGACCTGTACCACTTTGACACCATAGTATCGGGCTAAATGAGTATCTCTGAATAAGTTCTAATGAGAAATTATGTGAGAAAAATACAACACTTCACGTGAAGGATCTTTCCACTTGATTATATATGATAAATCGCACGTTAGACCTAGAAGGGAGGGTGAATAGCTTAATTACAATTTAAGTTTACATTATCACCAATTTTAACCTATATTTTTACCACAATTATCTTGTTACACAATAATATAAAAGTTTAAGTATGAGAACCCCTTTTTAACCATCATAATTGAAAACTTCCATGTAGGTTAGTGTATTGATTTTATCAATTTGTTCATCAAGGCGATTTCAACCACGGCAACCCAAACCCAATCAAGAAACTATACGTGATATTAGATTCAAACATTCAATTCATCAAGCACATAGTGTCCGTGTGTGCATCAAATTGTAAGTGTGTACAATAATCAACAAGAGTAAATACAAGTAATTTGTTAGTGCGGAAATCTTCTCGGAAAAAACCGCAAAGAACCTCTCTAGGGTTCACTAAAGCCTAATCACCAATCCAAAGTCAATCTAAAAGTACTTGAATCTTATATCTCAACCAATCCACGTGGCTATATGCTACTTTTCTTCAGTAGATCTCTTAGCTGAAAGTTCCTCTTCGACGTCTTGGATAACTTTACTTAAACTCCTGTTACACAGTTCATTTAGGCCTCGAGCAATCTTCAAGGCTTCACGCCTAAGGCTTACAATATGAACACTCTCTAATGGATTTGGTTTCAACTAACAAAGTTCTTCTTCTCCAAGGTGTGAGATTGTATAAGAATCACAAGGTGGTAGCCTTGAGTTTAGGGATCTAAGGTTGTGGTGTGATATCTAAGGTGTAAGAGGTAAGAATTCTGCTCACGAAAGAGATACCGTAGGTAGGGAATATATACTCCCTATTTATAGGTTTGGAATAAGGGCAATCTTAGTCAATAAGAAAATTTAAATTTGTGAACGACTGCACGAGTGACGAGATGGAGGTCATAGGCGGTGGTCATTGGATTAAAAAATGAATTCCAAACCGATCTAGGAGAAGCAAACTACTTGAGCGGCCTCAAGGGGGTTAGTGCTCCTCTATTTGGTCTTTTCCTCATTTTTTCTCTAAGTCAAAAAATTCTCTCCCGAGTACTAAAGGGCATAGTTCAAGAGGAATTCGACAATGACTCAAACTATGTTTACAAATTACAAAATTGTTTAGAAAATTTTTTCTTTGAAAATCATCTAGGAACCATTCAAAGATTAATACCGATTCTATTTTCACACTAAACCTCCTAAATCTTTTAAATTAAGAGATCATCGTAGATTTTTAGGTCATTATCTTGTCTTGAGCATGAAGGTGTATATGGAGGCTTTTGATGTAGCTTTGACGGATGATCTCCTTCTTTCAATAATGCTTTCGGATCTTCATCTTTGTAGCATCATGAACATGGAATAAGTTGAGATTTACATGACCTCTACGAAATTAGCCAATTACAAATGTATGATCTAACAAATCATTTTCAACCTAGTTCACAATACTGTATGTCGACTTTCTAATAAGTATTGAACAAACGAAGAAAGGTGAATGGAATGCTTCTAAAACTCAATATCCCCTCTTGTTAAAGTAAGGAGGTCATAAAATATCACTCTTGAATTTGAGGCAATTGGTTTGGTAAATTTTATTGGTATCTTTCATAGAAATACAAACATAGTACAAGATTAAGATGTCTGATTATCGATGTGTGTATGTCTTTGTGGTCTTTAATGTCTTATAATGTTCACTGTCTTCTCTAGTTAGAATCTGGATGCCTCTCACCATATGTCCATGTTATTTCTGCAATAATTGAACATCTCTCCTTTACCTGCATTTTTGTTTGTTCCTTCACAAATCATGGTCAATGGCCCCTAATCTTTTAAACGAACTACTTTAATTTATCCAGCTAGAGCTGGCTATACTGTTAGCTGTTTGCTAATTATGAAAATTTGAATGCATGCAAACGATATTTCAGCTAAAATATACTGAAATATATGCCTGCAAAACAATTTTGTGATTTTTCTTTACTGTGTGGTTCATCTATGTGATCTGGTGACCAAACTTATTTCTTTGACCTATAGGCCTTGAAGGAGCAGCAACCTTCTCAGTCGTTGGTTGGCGTGAAGAGAATGGGAGAGCTTGATCAGAAGCCATTCCTGGATGTTGCCAAGAGAAAATATCCAGATAAAATAGCGGATGACAAAGCTTTGGAGTTGTGCTCATTATGGGAGAGTTACCTTCGGGATCCTCACTGGCATCCTTTTAAAGTTGTTGCGGTTGAAGGTGGTGAAGATCATAAGGTATGCCTTTCTACAGAATATTATCAATTATTCCTTCTTTTTGGACAGACAATAATTAGTCATTCATTCCATGTCAATGCTCCGACAACTTTCCTCGAACTGCTAGCTTGATAGAGCTAAATAGGGGCGCACAAACAGCCTGAAATACGGAGAACACATTTAGTTTTTCTAGTAGATATTTTTTAGCTTCTTAATTGTGCAAAGATGAATGAGAAAGCATCTCCTTTAGTATTAGATTGATGCAAAAAAAATTTAAACATTAAAAGCTGAGCCAGTGGGGGCGGAGCTAGAAATTTGTCGTAGTGGGGGCAAATTTTAGCAACAAAATTTCGACATTTACTTAGATCTAGTTTAGAGACTTAATTCATTGCTACCATTCAATTAGCAAAAATGCTAGATATAAGGAGGGAGAACCACGAGACTCAAAATAATTTTTGAAATACATGTTGAGGAGTTGAAGTAACTAAACATTATTTAAGTTCATTTGATTGAGAGTAAAGAAATCTATTCTAAATGTGGGAAATTATGAAATAAATTTAAATGAATGAGTTTTTTTGTGGGGGCAAATCTATACTATGCAGAAATCTATATGAACAGTTTTGCTCTAAAATGAAATTTAGGCACGAGTGGCTCCGCCCTTGTGAGCCAGCATCTCTTCGTTAGAAAGCAGTATTTAATTCAAATTAGTTTTATGATTTCCGTATCAGTTGCAAGTGTCGAGTCGCTTGGCCTCTTAATGATCTTATTACCTTTCTTCTATGTGGCTTCTAAGGCAGTAGTGGACCAAATTGGTTCTGTTACCGTGCCAAAGTGATTGGACAATTGTCATTCATTCGTGTGGCCTGGTTGACAGTAATGTGCTCCAAAAACAGTGGTGGAGTTTCTTTGATTTTTCTGTCCCTCTTCACTCAACTGCAATATCTTTTTACAAATTTGATATTATTTCTTGTCTTCCTTCAGATCTGTTAAATGGTTTATCTTTTGTATGTTTTACTTGACTGGGGGTGCTGTATGTTACTGGTGGTGCTTAGGAAATCATTGATGAAGAGGACACAAGACTCAAATTTCTGAAGAATGATCTTGATAATAAAGCTTACATGGCTATGGCTGCTGCCTTGCTGGAGGTGAATAAGTACAACCCCAGCAGTAGGTATGCTGTATCGGAGCTCTGGAATTATAACGAAGGGAGAGAAGCTACTCTGAAGGAGGGAGTATCGTATGTGCTCAAACAGAGGGGTGCTCAAAAGGAAGAGAAACTATAGAGTTTGACAATTGATCAACAACTCCCTCAACTTGGTAAATATAAGATAGCTATTTAGTAATAGTATGCGTCATTGAATGCCTACAACACAAAAGCTTCCCATTGCAAGATTCTTTTGTTTAATTTTGGAAATCTTGTAATCTCAGGAAAGCCCAGATTGCCTCTAACATTAGACGTAACTTTGCTTGATTCAGTGTATATATGTTAGTTTTTGTATCTTTAATTGTATGGGTGTGACTCTTGTGTGACACCAATGTTTACTTCGTTCTTTTTACCTGTATTTTTATGGCGGAAGAAAATTTATTGGTAAGATCAACTTGGAGCTTAACATTCGAAGTGAACATAGTAAAATTCTTTAATGCTTTGGCTTACCAATGGAACTTTATTATATAGATTGAGAATAGAAATCAGCTTAACTGGGTCTGGGAGGAGCTTGAGAGGCGTTCCGGCCCAATTCACTTAATTTTTAAATTTTGGTTCCATTAAAAATATATAATATTTTATTAATGACTAGATATTTTTCGTGTCCGAAAACATGAAATAATAAAAAAAATTGTCAACAATAAATATATTTGTATTCACGCCCAAAATTAAATTACAATAGAAGAGAAAAATTTAAATACTAATTGTAATGGAATGAGCGATGGTTACGACAGTGGTGGTGGAGGGAGATGGTGATGGTTGTGATCGGTGACGACGACCAATTATGATGGCGGCAACCGTGGTCGGGAGGGGGGGGTGGTGGTGGTGGTGGTAAGGTGGTGACAATATTTAGGGGCTCCTTTCGATAATATTTTCTTCACAGGTACATCTGAGATGCGCAAGATGCTGTAGGGTGCACGTTATCAGTTTGAGAACATTTTCCAAGTGCAGGAGAGAATTACATTGCACCTGGAAGCCCAAAAGAGAGAACTTGAGCGGCGTGAGAAAGAATGCGGGAAACGAGAGGCTTACAATGTAAAGAAGGGAATGAAGCTCTCTCTTGAGAAGAAAATGGTAATAGAAAGTCTGGAAGAGGAACTTGAAAGGTTGGAAGAATTGAATCAAGCCCTTGTTATCAAGGAGCGCAAAAGCGATGATGAATGTCAAGAAGCTCGTAAAGAGATAATCACAGTGAGTTTTCAATTCTCATTGTTTTGGTCTGGCTTTGATGTTTATAGAAATGGAAGACCATTAAGTATATGTTAACCCTAAAATTTCATTTTCTTAAAATGGTTTTTGCTGAAGAACCAGACATTTGAATAAATAAGTAGTCTTTCTTTGTTTTTTTACATTCCTTTTTGGTCATAAACTACTATGCTTTAAATATAATGTTGCATTTGCTGGTCTATCCTTCTTAAAGTTGCTTTCAATATGTAGATGATACAATCTGACCCTACTCACTTTTAGAGGTTATACCACCACCCTGGTCTAGGGACTTTAGGGGATCAGAAAACAGAAAATGAAAAGAAGCGATAATCTCAAAGTTGCCTTAGTGAGAGCTAATGTCGGTGTCACTTGTTGGCAACCTAAGGCAGAGCTTTCTTGTTGATAATTTCCTCGTCATCATTTCTGATATTCCATACCAGCATTACACGACCAGCAATGTTACTCAGTCTGGTGACAACAAATCATGGTGGTAAATTGCACTGCATTTGTAATATAAATAGCATGCCAGAAAAAGCATGCAATGGGTATTTCTCTAATGCTATCATCCAGAACAATGCAAAAAGAAAATGAGAATAGAATTTGCAGTTTTTGCAAGAGAAAGTATAGGTTATGAGTGAGCAGATTGCTCGATAAGTACTTACTCAAAAAAGGGTAATCTGTGCATCCTGGGAATTGTATGTGCAAAGAGGCCTGAGGCGAAGACTTGTTCTGTAAATCTGTTTTCACGATATTTATTTACCGATGATGCCACCTCTAATGTTTATTCTATTATACAATACCAGCACTACACACAAGTATTTCCCTCATATCAGCTACTGTCATGTGACTGCATTGGAGTCGGTTGCTGAAGCCACTTGCCTACAAGACAGTCTGTTAGTTAGTTAGTCCTAGCTGGCGTTGTAACCAGGAGTGGCTATAAATATTTATTCTAAACTGAAAATGTAATGGAAAATATTTGTTTCTCTTACCTTCTCTGTGTGCCTCTGTCTTCTTCTCCAAGCTTTCTATGAACTCTATCATGGTATCAGAGCCATCTTCAAAGACAAACGTTTGATCTGATGGTAGCTTCTACTAATTCTTCTTCATTTTCTACCTATTCATCTACTCTTTCAACTACAGTTTCTTTTTCCTCACATTCACCTATCTACTTACTCTCTAATATCTGCAATCTTATTTCTCTTCGGTTTGATTCTTCCAATTATGTCTCTTGGAAATTTCAGATTTCAGCTCTGTTACGGGCTCATTCTTTATTTGGTTTTCTTGATGGATTATTTCCTTGTCCATCTAAATATATACTTGATGAGGCTGGAGCTGTTACTACAAAGATCAATCCACAATATCAGCAGTGGATTATTCAAGATCAAGCTCTTATGACGCTTGTTAATGCCACACTCTCTTCCTTTGTTATTGCACATGTTGTTGGCTATACTACATCTCAAGATGTATGACTTGCACTGGGAAAAAGATTTTCATCTCAATCCAGAGCTAATATTCTGCAACTTAAGTCTCTACTTCAAACTATCACCAAAGGTTTAGATTCCATTGATATTTACTTGCAAAAAATTAAAGAGGCTAGAGATAAGCTTCAAGTAGTTTCGGTAATAATTAAAGATGAGGATATATTATTGTATACACTCAATGGTTTACCACCTGAGTATAGTGCCTTTCGAACAACAATTCAAACTAGATCTCAGCCTCTTTCTCTGGAGGATCTTCATTCTCTGTTGAAGGCAGAAGAAATTTCTGTTTTAGCATCTTCTAAATCATCCCCAAACTTTTTCAATCCATCTGCTATGGCTGCTCCACAAGGCAAAACATATGATCCTCGTTCCAATTCTGGTTCAGGCATAGCTTTTTCTGGTTATAGGGGTCATGGTTCAAATCAAGGAGGCAGAAACAATTATGGGAATATATCTCATTCTCAACAATTTCGATCTAATACTGCCTCACAGAAGCCTCAGATTTATTGTCAAATCTGTGGAAAGTTTGGTCACAGTACTGTCAACTGTTATCATCGCATGAACAATGCCTATCAAGCTCCACCTCCACCTTCTCTTCCTTTCAATGCTAAGGCTGCTTCTTCTGAATGCTCTTCTTGCAATACTCAGCCTGCTATTTCTGACTTCTCTTCTCAGTATTCTGCTATGACTGCATCCACTGGTCCCTCCACTCCTAGCTACTGGCTCACTGATACTGGTGCTTCACATCACCTAACCTCAAAACTTGAGGATCTTTCTCTTTCCTCTCCTTACTTTGGAGAAGATAAAGTTTCCATTGGCAATGGTCATGAACTACCTATTACACATACAGGTCATACCTTTCTTCATACTCCTTATTCTTTCAAACTCACCAACATTCTTAGGGTACCTTCTATTGCTTTCAATTTATTATCAGTCAAACAATTTTGCACTGATAACAATTGTCAATTCTTGTTTGATTCTAATTCTTTTTCTATTCAGGACAAAGCCACATGGCAAATTCTCTACCAAGGTAAGAGTAATAATGGTCTATATCATATTCATGGCCTCAACCACTCTTCTACCTCTCCTTGTGCTTACCTTGGATCCAGAATTTCTCATCACACTTGGCATGATCGATTGGGACATCCTGCAAATCCAATTTTACATCAGATTCTTTCTACTTCCAAGTTACCACATTCTCAGTCTTCTAGGTCTGCTTGTGTCTGTGAATACTGTTTGTATGGCAAAATGGCCAAGTTACCATTTTCTATTTCTACATCTAGGTCTGCAACCCCTCTTGATACTGTACACAGTGATGTCTGGGGTCCTTCTCCTCATGTATCTTTACATGGTTTTAAATACTACATCTCCTTTATTGACAGCTATAGCAGATTTACTTGGATTTTTCCATTGATTTTTAAATCTGATTCTTATTCTGTGTTTACTAAGTTTAAACCCTTTGGGAAAAACAGTTATCACATTGCATTAATGTGTTCCACTCTGATGGGGGTGGAGAATATCTTAGTTCTTCTTTTCATAATTATCTTGGTGCTCATGGCATTCTTCATACCAAGTCATGTCCTTACACTCCTCAGCAAAATGCCATTGCTGAGAGGAAATATCGTCACATCATTGAGACTGCTCTCACTTTGTTAGCTAGAGCTTCTTTGCCATATGAGTTTTGGTTTCATGCCTTTGCAGCTGCTGCTTATTTGATTAATAGAATGCCTAGCAGAAACACAGGCAACAAATCCCCTTATGAACTTCTGCACAATACAGTTCCTGATTATTCTGCTCTCAAAATATTTGGTTGTGCTTGTTATCCTCTGCTCAAGCCTTATTCTAGTCATAAACTTGAGCCTAAAACTACTCAGTGTGTGTTCCTTGGTTATCCTTTTGATTATAAGGGTTATTTGTGTCTTGATCCTCAAACTAATAGAATTTATACATCTAGACATGTTATCTTTGATGAAACCACATTTCCCTTTGCTAAATCATTTTCTTCTTCTTCTTATATTCCTCCTGATCCTAGTCATTGGTTTCCTCTCTCTACTTCTACTGGTACTTCTCACTCTTCTCTTGTGGATTCTCCCCTTTCTGTTTCATCTATACCTTCTCCTGAGTTACTTCCTTTTCTTCTTTCTTATACATCAACTCCTCTATTTTCTGCTACATCTTTGTCCTCTAATTCAGAATCTGCATCCTCTACCTTTCCTATATCCTCTAGTCCTATTATGTCTAATTCTTCTCCAAATCCTCCTCCACCAATTCTGCCCCAATCTCTTTCTACTCATCCTATGCAAACTAGAGCTAAATCTAGTATTTTCAAACCTAAAGCCTACATTTTTGGCACTTCAGTTGCTGAACTTACCTCTTTTACTTCTGCATCTAAATTTCTTGAGTGGAGACAGGCTATGTTTGAAGAGTTCTCTGCTTTACAAAGACAGGGAACGTGGATATTGGTTCCTCCTTCTAACCATTCTCCTATTGGTTGTAAATGAGTTTTCAGAATCAAACACAATTATGATGGCACAATTTCTAGGTATAAAGCTAGGTTGGTGGCCAAAGGGTTTCATCAAGAGCATGGCGTTGATTATCTTGAAACCTTCAGTCCAGTGGTTAAACATGCTACAGTTAAGCTTATTCTTGCTCTTGCTACTTAGTTCCATTGGTTTTTACACCAACTTGATGTCAAAAATGCATTTTTGTATGGAGATCTTCATGAAGAGGTTTATATGACTCAACCTCCAGGATTTCTTGATCCTTTGACTCCACATTATGTTTGTAAATTGCACAAATCTCTCTATGGGCTTAAACAAGCTCTGAGAGCTTGGTTTGAGAAATTTACCACTCATCTTTCTTCTTACTCCTTTTCTGCTTCTCCTGTTGATCCTTCTCTCTTTATTAGAACTGTTAAAGGATCTCTTACTATTCTTTTGCTCTATGTGGATGACATAATCATCATTGGTAATGATCCACTCTATATTTCTTCTCTTAAGACAAATCTTAATAAATCTTTTGAGATGACAGATCTTGGTCCTTTGCATTTCTTTCTTGGATTGAAAATTCAACACACAGCCACAAGATTGTTCATTAGTCAGCAAAAATACACTACTGATCTTCTTCAAAAGGCCAACATGACTGACTGCAAGCCATGCAAGACTCCCTGTGCTGCCTCTTCTAGACTTGGCAAAACTGATGGCTCTCCTCTGGTTGATCCATCTTTATACAGAAGCATTGTTTGTTCCTTACAGTATCTCACTTTTACTAGACCAGATATTGCATTTTCAGTTAATCAAGTTTGTCAATATATGAGCTCTTTTACAGATGTTCATTTTGCAGCAGTCAATAGGATTCTGCGATATCTCAAGGGTACTTCTCATTTTGGTCTCTCTTATAGACCTAGTTCTCTTACTCTATCAGTCTTTACAGATGTTGATTGGGCAGGAGATCCCAATGACAGAAGGTCTACTACAGGATATCTTCTTTTCCTTGGAGATAATCCCATTCATTGGTCTACAAAGAAACAGAGTACTGTATCTAGATCTTCTACTGAGGCTGAATTTCGAGCACTTGTTCAAACCACTGCTGAGCTTAAATGGTTGCAACTACTTTTACAGAGTCTGCAGCTTTCTCCATCTCACACTCCCACTCTTTGGTGTGACAACATTTCACCTTTAGCACTTGCTTCTAACCCCATGTTTCATGCCAAAACTAAGCATATAGAGATAAACTTTCATTTCATTCGAGAGAAGGTGGCAAATAAATCTCTAACTGTCCAGTAAATCTCCACCAAGGATCAATTGGTTGATGTCTTCACCAAAGGACTATCTTCTGCTCGTTTTTTGCTTCTAAGGGACAAACTGTTGGTTGGTCCCCCACCATCAGTTTGAGGGGATGTATTATACAATACCAACACTACACACAAGTATTTCCCTCATATCAGCTACCGTCATGTGATTGCATCGGAGTCGGTTGCTGAAGCTACTTGCCTACAAGACAGTCTGTTAGTTAGTTAGTCCTAGCTGGCATTGTAACCAAGATTGGCTATAAATACTTGTATTCTGAACTGAAAATGTAATGGAAAATATTTGTTTCTCTTACCTTCTCTGTGTGCCTCTGTCTTCTTCTCCAAGCTTTCTATGAACTCTATCACATTCAGCTTCACTGTAAATTTTCGCAGAAAGTTCATTTTCACAAATTGTATTTCGATAATTTAAGAAAAAATCACGCAGAATGATACTACTTTGTTAACCTAGTATCTGGCTACATGCATCTTAAAGTTGTAGTGAGAAACCATTTCAAACCTACATTTACAGTACAATGAGCTAACACTCATGCATCAAAAGTTACTATTGCCATTTGCGAAATTATGATTGTCATAAAATACTTTTGGCAATTCTTCGATGATTGTGTTGGTCTCATCCATACAAATATAAATACACTACCCTAGCAATATTTTGTTTGTGCATCTTTGTGTCCATTTGTCTGTGCACTATAATCTTTTAATGTTCTCTGGCATCTCTCGTTAGAATCTAGCTGCCTCTCACTTGATGTGCGTGCTAATTTTGTGATATTGCTGGTGAACATATTTCCCTTACCAGAAATTTTTGTTCCTTGGCAAATCGTGGTCAATGGCTCTTAGTCTGTTCTCCATAAGATGAACAAATTTCACTTATCCAGCTAGAGCTAGCAAGGCTATTAACATTTTACTAATTATGAACTTTTGTAATTCATGTAAATGAGATATGAAAACAATGTTGATGCTATTTGTTTCTCTGATCAACTTTGATATATGGAATCGTTGACTTACAAAACAATTTACTGTGGTTATGTTATTATTTGGTAAATTGCACAGCCCTTTGCTGTGTTTGTAAAATACCAAAAATACCTCTAAAAATATGCAAGCGATGGAACATGGTATTTTTTTATCAATTTTTGTAACGACCACATGAGCTCAATGTTTGAACTTTGGGGACGAAATTAATATTTTAAGAATCAAAGTGCGACGAATGGCAAACCTTAGGGATCATTTGTGCAATTTACCACTTTTAATCTTGCAGTTATACCTAAGATTTGGTAAATGACCTGGTCCTATAGGCCTTGAAGGGGCAGTCTTCTCATGGTTTGATTGGTGTAAAGAGAATGGGGGAACTTGATAGGAAGCCATTCCTTGATGCTGCCAAGAGAAGATGCTTGGGAAATGAGGTGGATGAGAAATCTTGGGAGATGTGCTCATTATGGAAGGACTACCTTAGGATCCTAGCTGGCACCCTTTTAAGGTTGTCGCGGTTGCAGGTGGGAAGAAGCACAAGGTATGCAATTCTACGTAACATTAGCAAACATTTCTTGTCTTTCAACGGACTTTTATTACTCATGCATTGCAAATAATGTATCATATTGACAATTTTTCCTCAAACTACTAGCTTGATAAAGCTACATAGGGGCATGCGGAAAACTTGTTAAGTTGATATTTGGAGAACTCGTTATTTTTCCAGTAGACATTTTAGTTTCTTAATTCTCCACAAGATGAGATGAGGAAGTATCTCCTCATTAGTAAAAGTGCCCCAAAATAGAAACAAATTAAAAGCTGAGCCACCATATTTTTTGCTGGAAAGAGTTGCTCACTTGAAATTGGTTATGACTTGCATATAAACTGCACCTTTCTAGCCTCTTGTTTTTATCTCTTCTTACCTTTCCTCTACGAGGCTTCTAATATTCTGTGGCGGTATAATGTACTTTCTTCTGTTACCCTGCCAAAGTGATAATAATGGTAATATTAGATGGTCATTCATTCATTTAGCCTGGTTGGCGGTGGACTGGTCTGTATTAGCGGTGAAATTGTCCTAGGATTTTCTGTCCCTCTTCTCTTAACACCAATTTCTGTTCATAAATCAGATTCTGTTTCTCGTCCCCTCCTAATCTGTTAAATCGTTTTCCTTGTGCATGTTTTATTTGACTGGGGGTGCTTAGGAAATAATTGATGAAGAGGATGAAAACCTGAAAAATCCTAAGACTGATAACGGTAATGAAGTTTACATGGCCGTGATAGCTGCCTTGATGGAGATAAATGAGTACAACCCCAGTGGTAGGTATGTGGTACCAGAGCTCTGGAATTATGAAGAAGGAAGAAAAGCAACATTGAAGGAGGGAGTATCATACATACTCAGTCAGTTGAGGGTGCTCAAAAGGAGGAGAAACTAGAGGGTTTTGGCAGTTGATTTAACTCTTCATCGATTCCTTAATACAGGAATCCTCGTATTGTGTCATCCGATGCTTTTAATAGATTACACCTTGGTACTTTGTTTTGTCGTTCTGTCTGCATGATGTTATGGAAATTTACCAATGAACACATGTTCAAGATGTAAAGAATGACATATTCGTGCAAGGTATACAAAGCTCTGCTTTTTTGACCTTTTCCAGTAGTAGGAATCCATAGATTATTGTCTCTTGAAATGATGAAAAGATGAAGAAAACAACTTACCACTGCATGTCAACACAGAATTACTCACCCAATTGATCAATTTAGTTTCACATTCATGCACCGGAGAGTCGACTCTTCTCTTTATCTATGCGGGTCTCGACTTGTTGGGCATCTAATTATCTTTCCTGTCTCACATTTATAGGGTAATAATTTACATAAATCCTTAACGTGACCCCTTT
Organism: Ilex paraguariensis; assembly: GCA_963454935.2. Lineage (NCBI taxonomy): Eukaryota > Viridiplantae > Streptophyta > Magnoliopsida > Aquifoliales > Aquifoliaceae > Ilex > Ilex paraguariensis. Next base: position 30,640 of record CAUOFW020005347.1, read on the forward strand.
CTTGCATCTAGGACCTCTAAGTTTATTGAATGGAGGTCATACTCAACATGTCTATCATTGGGATTTTCACCAATTAAGAGTCATGAATTATTACCGGTAGATGGAAATTGAATGTTTGCCAGATGAAATTGGGTTAACATAATACTTATGCTTTGCATGTGCATCTAAAGTCAATGGTGATCCTCGAGTCTNTAATACTTATGCTTTGCATGTGCATCTAAAGTCAATGGTGATCCTCGAGTCTGTGTCTTGAATTTTGCTTTTTTTTGGGTAACCCAATTATCCAAGTAGATCACTTATCTTGCTCATTCACCGGATTAGTGTTGTTCTTTGTGCAAAGTGTCTTTCAATGGGCGGTAGCCATAAGATGGTGAACGTTTCATGCGATATTCAAATTCTTGATCTATGCCTGTGAAGATGTTTATCGGATGGTTGAGCTATCACTAGGCTAATCCCTTGAGATTATGAATTTTGTTTATTGTTCAAGTGATTGTGTTTGTACGCTCAAAAATTGAGTTCCTTTGAAGTTTATAAATTACGAAATACAAGTGGTGTTAAATTTTTACCAATTTAAGCACATCAATTAACCAATTTTTAAACATATACTTTAGAATAAAAACTATCGTGCCCGTCACATATATTTTTCTCAATTTTAGTAGAAAATGGTAATGAAAAACACCACAAATGACCTAAACAAGGTTAAAAGACATTAACCTAGGTGATTGGTTTATAGTCATAAATCTACCAGTTTTAAATTCGTGTCTTTAAGATTTAATTCTCATATTTTATAGGTGATTGTACAAATTCAAAATTTACATTGCAATTGCCGGTACTAGAATGAATTTCTTGTAAAAAAGAGTGGAATAAATTTTCTCAAACACTTGTGTAACAAACTACCAATTATTTCAAGTTTTCACAGATAGAGTTATTAAAATTCGAATTCGATTAAAAATTCATGTTTCAATACCAGTTCGTGTGTTCAACGAATTTCAAAATTTTTAATTTATATTCGGCTATATAATCTTGATTAAAATCGGATCCATGTGAGAGGCCTAACTACAAGTTAATCCACAACAGAACTGTACTAGATTAAAAACAACCTAAAAAACAAAGCCAAAGAAGTGTATATATTTCCCAACAAACAAACTATAGATTACAACAACAAACATTGTTTAAATTATAGTAACATTTTTCAAAAGCTGCGGGCTACATATTTCTGCAGCCGCCCCAGCATTACCTTACTTTCTCAAACCAAACCCCCAGAAAGTCAAAAAAGTATTTTCCCTCTCTCTCTCACTCTCTCTAATTTGTAACTTTCACAATCTCCAACAACCTGAACAGTGTACACAGCCAAAAAGAACCAACACAGCTTCTATCAATGGCGCTAAAAGCAGAAACAATTTGAGGCGGGAAATTTGAAATTCATTCCTTGACTTTTCAGACCCTGAAGTTCTTTCCGGTGAAGGTTTGACCGAACTGCCAACCCGCCGGAACTATGTTCCAGGAGGTGGAGCTGCGACGGTCACTGGCTCTGATCCTGAAAGAGAGAGACTGTCCAACGAGAACGGCGTTCGATTGCCAGTTCTGACCCCAGTTTCGGCTCATGCTCATCCAACCAGTCTTGGAACCCTTGACCCAGACGTTCACGATATCCCCTGCACCCGCGACGTTGGTGATTAGAACCAGGTTGAAGTAGCGGAACCCATTGATTGTGAACCTGATGCCTCCTTGCTTCCGGCAGGGCACCCTGCGAATATGTCGCAAAAGTGAAGGTCAGTGTGGTCATTTGAGGATGGGGTTTTGTTACCATGTGAAGTAAAGCTGTGATTGTCATACGTGTCTCGTTCTTAGTGGGTAAAGGCATTAAGTGGGTCCCTTGGTTTAACTAACTCACGCGATATATTTTGTTGTATAAATGACACTTTGAATCCTAAAATATCTTTAAAACGGTGTCGTTGGCTGTACTTAATTAGTTTGCGCAAGCAAAGCTGACCATGTTCTGCTTTAAACAGAACAAAAAAGGAAGAAGGAAAATAAATGTTACCGGCGGTAGGCGACGGGGACGATTCCGGCATGGTACTCGGCGATCTTAAGGAACATGGGCATTGCGAGGTCGAAGTGGGTGCGAGGAGGGTTACACCAGCCACCATCGTCGTTGGGGAGTGCGTAGTTTGGAGGGCAGAAGTTGGTGGCGGTGACGAAGATTGATGGACTGCCGGAGTGGCACCATTGGCGGTCGTTGGCACACTTGATCTCGAAGCATGCGCCGCAGCTTAGCCCATTGTTGAACAGTGCTGTGCTTAGCGCTGCAGTGTTTACTCCGTAGCCTTGGCTGTACAAGTTACCATATCCACAAGCCCCACCTGCACGTATGTAGAAGAATTAGATTTCTAGGAGGTAAAATTGTAGAATTGGGTTGTGCAATGTAACTATACAAATAGGATTTTACTTAGAATAAAGGCAAATAGATGGATTTTGCGAAGATTGTTACAGGACTCATAATGGGCTTTAGGCTTCGTTATAGGCTAAATGGTGGTGGGTTCTTGGAGGGCTATGGGGTTGTAAGAAGCAAATGTGGACTTGACATGAGAAACCCGACCCAGAAACTACAAAGGATGAGGAATGCACACAGCTTGAAGGCTACAAGAGGAATGCTGTTTGTTATGAAAATGCAGAAGAAATGGCTCTGTTTTGGACTATGAAAACTAACCACAGGACTTAGGAAATGCTAAATAGACTTAATGGACTCATTTGATTGCACTATAATGAAGAGTATAAAGAGTCAGTAAGGATTAAAATATTTTAATCCGGGTTTATATAATAACTGGATGTCAAAAACACTCGGTATTGTGCACTACGCTAAATCAAATACGGGTGAATAGGGTTTGAAGACAGTGGAAATGATAGTGAACTTGGTACGTACCCATTGTGCCGGAGGCATCGCTGCCCCCATAGAAGGTGGCGTGAGCGCTTTCCCAGGCTCCTCCAGTGTAAACTCCTGGGACTCTAGCGTCAACAAGGGACAATAGTGAGACAATGGAGGCAATGCAGGCCACACTCACAATACCCATTTTTTTTTTCACTTACAAACCAAACACACCTTTCTATGGAGAGAGAGAGAGAGAGAGAGAGAGAGAGAATGCGGAGGTGGGGAATAAGGGAAATGGGTGGAGGAAGGTGGCCTACTTATGGAGGAGCATCGGGGCGCGAATCAAGGGCAAGTGGTGTAATTTGTTTATCTTTAATGATCCTCTTGTGTAAATTTCTTTCTTTTTTTTTTTTTTGGACCACTCTCTTGTGTAAATTGGAAATCCCCTTCTGATGACAAGTTCCAAATATTTTTCAGATTTTTTAAGCATCAAAACGGACCACACTTTTCCTACTTCACCCAATATCCTTTGTCGTCTTAAATGCTTCTGTATGATGTCCAGCAGAATGTTTCAAGACTATCTTGCATTGGTGGAGAAGACTAACAAAAATTAGTACCCCCATTTGAAGGTTGTTTATAATTTTTAGAAATTATTTATAAGTTTTGAAAAACGTTTATAATTTTTTGGAATTGTTTATAATTTTAAGTTACTTGGGATTGATCTCAAAATTATTATAATAGATCTCGAAGACCTCCAAAAGTTATAAACAACTCTGAAAAAGTTGTGACTTAAAGCATAAAAGTTATAATATGACCTAAAAAATTATAATTTTTTTTATTATAAATAAATCTAAAAACATGTTTTAAGCAACAAAAGTTAATACTTGATATTAAAAGTTAATATTTTTTTATGATTGATCTTAAATATTAAATTTGATATTTTTTTTATAGTTATTTGACTCTAAATATTATATTTAAATACATAAAGAATTTCGTTATCTCAGACTCTCAGTCTATACCAAAGTGAAGCCCCTCAAAATAAAAGAGTCTACACCAAAAAAAAAAAAAACACAAGCAAGAGGGGGGGTTGTTGATGTAGAGTCAATCGGAAGATGAGGCGTAACAAGCGGCTGTGATTTGAAGAATTTCAGAGGACCCACCAAAAGCATCTATTGGATATCTAAAAATTGCAAGCCAACTAGAAGGCACCAACGAACAGCGTAACATGCAGTGGGACCCATTCAATCCCGCAATTAACGGTCCAAACATTACTCCGGCCTTTAACTGTATTTGGACCCACATAGTCGCACGCACACTTATCTCGAGCCACATGCGCGACAACATCCCCTTTTTTTTTTTCTGTTTTGGTATTACCACTATTTCAATTAATTATTAATTCATTAAAGTTAAATTTATTATATTTTAACCCTAAAAAAATTTCCAAATTTTTAATACAAGATATGCGGGTTTTGGTTAACTACCTTGGGATTGACAACATCCATAGCATGTTCGTTTCTACTGCGGCCATAACATTCCTTTATTCTTCCTAAATAATTTTCACCCATTGAAATAAAAATAAAAATAAAAAGGCAAAATTTCAATTACACTCCTTCTAGTTTGCTATATTTTAAAGAAACCCCTTTTATTATCAAAAACATCATTGACACCTTTTTTAGGTTATATTTAAACATCAGTAACACTTTCTACTATTAAACTANACTCCTTCTAGTTTGCTATATTTTAAAGAAACCCCTTTTATTATCAAAAACATCACTGACACCTTTTTTAGGTTATATTTAAACATCAGTAACACTCCCTACTATTAAACTACAATTTCTACAAAAAAATAGTAATCTAAAATATCAAAAAATGCCCCTAAATAAAATTCAAACAATTTTTTAAAAAATAAAATTCGATTAAAATTCAAACCGATTAAAATTTATTTTTCTACATACTAAAATTTGAGTCTATTAAAATTCAATTTGAACGGATTAATTTTTTTTTTTTTATGTATTAAAATCCAAGCCTATGAAACTTTTTTTTATGTATTAAAATTTTAGTCAATTTGAATTCTACTTGAGCTGTCACCACTAATTAAAATTCACTTCGAGTTGATTACAATTTAAATTTTTTTTATTTATTAAAATTTATGCCAATTAAAGTTTAATTCAAGTTGATTAAAATTTGAGCTGATTAAAAATGATTAATTTTTAATTGACTCAAAATTTAATAAGTAAAAAATAAATTTTAATTAATTTGAATCAAATTTTAATCGATCTAAATTTTAATATGTAAAAAATTTAGAAAATAAAGGGGGTCTCAATAAAGATAAGCCTCTATCTAGAGGGAATTTGGATGAAGTTTTTTGTCAAACATATCTGGACAAATTAGTAAAATTATATTATAATTAACATCTTTAATTTGATAGGGATATCAGTGAAGATTCAAAAAATAGATAACATATCTTTAAAAATATGATAAATTAGAAGGGATATAGCTGAATTTTTTCAAANATTAGTAAAATTATATTATAATTAACATCTTTAATTTGATAGGGATATCAGTGAAGATTCAAAAAATAGATAACATATCTTTAAAAATATGATAAATTAGAAGGGATATAGCTGAATTTTTTCAAAATAAAAACCACTTAAAGATGAAGGTCCTAATTTCTCAGTCTGTTTTCAACTAGGGTGATAATTCCTGTTGTGTTTTTTTCAGTCATGTCATTTCAATTCCTTTTCATTAAAAATTATTTAATTATAAAATAATTCATATGACACTACGNAGCTTTTTAGCTGCAATTCCGGTAAGGGAATTGCAGGTTGATCTAAGGAAAGGGTTGATGGCATCAGCACCCCTTCATCACCGACTACAAATTGAGTTCCACCATACCCAGTGCTCATGGCCCTTGGCTGAGTTTTCTACATAAAAAGAAATCACCGAGACACTGGCAACACCGGCAAGCTGATACACACAATAACAGTAGTGTGTCACGGCCCGCTTTCTAGAAGGATCTAGAGAGTTCTAGAGTAGGAGTTTTAGAGAAGTCTAGGTATCCTAAAGGAACATTTTAGAGATCTTGTGTATCCTTGAGTATCTTGTACTTATAAATATGAGAAAATTAGAAGGGGGACACCAAATTAGACTTAATTGTAAAAAAGTATATAGAAAAAAATGTTGGGTAATTAAGTCTTTAATTTTGATACTTATTTGTATCTAAGTACATTNGGGGGACACCAAATTAGACTTAATTGTAAAAAAGTATATAGAAAAAAATGTTGGGTAATTAAGTCTTTAATTTTGATACTTATTTGTATCTAAGTACATTGTTTGAATTTTACTGATTTTTTGTGACATTTTTGCCCTTCATTAATCCATGTATATTTAATGCACCACTTTTCTTTGAAAAATGGTGCATTAAATATCTTCTAGTTTTATGGGAGAACTTTANTTCTTTGAAAAGTGGTGCATTAAACATCTCCTAGTTTTATGAGAGAACTTTAATATATATATATATATTTGTTTGAATTTTAAATTTTTATACACACATATATATACATATAAATATGTATATTTATACTTGTTTGAATTTCAAATTTTAATGTGTATATATATACATACACTTATGTATGTATATATTTGTTGTTAAATCTCTTATTTAAATTTTGAATTATCTTTTAATGCACCTTAATTCATGCATNATATATTTGTTGTTAAATCTCTTATTTAAATTTTGAATTATCTTTTAATGCACCTTAATTCATGCATTTTTTTTAGAAAGTGGTTTTATTTTTAAATTAATTTAATATCTGAATAGTGTAATAGTGTAACAATAACAGAGTAAAAATAAAAGTATAACAGTGTAATAATAACAATGTAACAATAAAAGTGTAACACTAACAATGTAACAGTATAACAATAACAGTATAACAAACTATTTACGCAAAATATTGTATTATTACATTTTGTCAAATATATAGTTTCATATAATTTCATTTAAAATAGTTCATTTTCGTTTTGAATTTGTTACCACATAGACAAAATTACTGAACACTTTTTTTATTACACTGTTATTGTTACATTATTACATTATTCAGATATTAAATTAATTTGCAAATAAAATTATTTTCTCAAAAAAAAAAAACCCTTGAATCAAGGTGCATTAAATATAATTTGAAAATAAAATTACTTTCCAAAAAAAAAAATTCGCATGAATTAATGTGCATTATANCATTATTCAGATATTAAATTAATTTGCAAATAAAATTATTTTCTCAAAAAAAAAAACCCTTGAATCAAGGTGCATTAAATATAATTTGAAAATAAAATTACTTTCCAAAAAAAAAATTCGCATGAATTAATGTGCATTATAGATAATTCAAAATTTAGATAAAAGATTTAACAAGTATATATATATATATATTAACAAATACACATGAATCAAGACGTATTAAATACATATTTATATGTATTAACAAACACATATGAATAAAGGTGCATTAAAGATAAAAGATTTTGAATTAAATGACCCTAAAATGAGTATTTATGTCTTTGTAACTCACATTTTGTTTTATGTATTTTTTACCAAATAAATTTAATTAGATGTACCGATTTCCAAAGAACCCAAAATTTAAACTACTGGTGGACTAAGCCCAAAGGACCAACTCATATTATAAGCCCAATTTAAATTAAAAGTCTAACTTGAAGAGATCCAGTGGATCCAATCCATAGGAAGTCCAAGCCCAACTAAACTTATCAAGGTTCGGAGAGCTACATCATAAAAGGAGGTAGGGTCATCCTGAGAGTCTCTTTTACGCCGCCTTGAAAAAAAATCAACCACCACATCATTCTTGGACATAATTTCAAGAGAGCTTCGTAACTGTCTCATTCGTTGAGAAGATAACGCTTGTTTCACCAGAGTAATAACTTAGTTACTGATAAGTCTTATCAATCTGTTAAGAAACGCTTATAAATTGTAAGCATTGTCAATACTTTAGGGTCATCACACACAATTGAGCACATCTACTATCACACTCCCCCTGTCGCTCATAACTTGTATCTCCTTACACTCCTCGAAGTAATAAGATATCAGACCATCCTAGCACTTCATAGTGAACGTAGGTCACGTTGACCGAATTACTCTAAATCTTTGTCTTACTTGAACTACCCTCTTACTTCTTAATTACTGTATTAATTATCAATCACTTGATAGGTGGTATACAATACCAATTTATACATCCTCAACTATCAAAAGAATTATTATAAAAGAAGGCTTACTAAAAAAAATTGTGCCTACCTTTTGATGCCTGGAGCATCATCAAAATTTAAAATCAAAGTTTATTATTTTCTTCAACACAATGAAATGGGCTTATTATTTTGTTCATGTCAATATATAATATAAAAGTAATAGATTTTGCATTCTTTCCGGTTGGTCATAACCCTATCGGCATGTATTCAAACCTTATCTCTTATGAAAATATTAAAAAAATAATAATGGACTACCGACATAATAGAAGAGGACACTCACTTGAAACTACTTTTATAGATCATGTAAGAATGATTATCATGTCATGGGCTCCTTTAAGTTTATAATACTATTTTTGATTTATTAGAATAAATAATACTATATATATTGTGTAAGAATTAATTTTGATAAATTTTATATAATTAAAAGTTTGACACTATAGAACTCCCTCATTACTTGGTTAGGTCATTACTTACCCCTTATAATAAAATGCTAAATTTTCTTATCTCAACACACAAAAAGTAAAAAGTGAACGACCTTAAGATGTTCAAATAAGGTTGTTGTTGTCGCATCATCTCTAAATCTATACTCACCAAGCCCCCCATGTACCCCACCATAGCATATATTAGGAATCACAAATGCCAAACCACCAAATATTTTTTTTTAAAACTTTAATGGGTATTCGGATTAGTTTATATAAATTTTGATTACTTTTTTTTTTTGATTTAGTCAAAGATAGACTATTTATACCAAAATTAGAGTATTCCTAAAAAGTAAATTTTTAATGACCCGATTTCAAGAAATTACTAAAATTCAAAGCATGACGTTTGAATATACAACTATTTTATCATATTAAATTTGGTTATGCACAATAAAACCTATTGTAACAAGCTTCGTATGCGCACATACGATTTTGGTGGAGCAAGATCCTATTTAGTATATTTTTTCTTCAAATTTTTTTGGATAAATCATTCACCACTAATAAGTAAAAGATCCACTTATATTTAATAAATTCTACTAAAATAATGACATATAATTTGCCAAAGAATCTATATATAAAAGAAGAAATCTCACTCGGATTTTGATGGAGACGAGACTAACCTGACAAAGTCTTTCATGATTAGAGCTTACTTCTCACTCGGAATCCTGTTAGTGGTGAATCATTTGATTCTTACTCATTCGTCAAAACTAAATTTGGCTCTTCTTCTTTGTCTACATTCATCTAACTTATTACCAAATTCACCGACAAATATTTTGGTTTAATAAGTTTGTCAACTTTATTTTGTTTCCATTTCTCAATTATTGAAAATGCTTTTTTTTTATTTTTAAAATAAGATAAAATCTGTTTTTTATTAAATATTTTGGGAGTTGAATAAGAAGGTGACAATTGAAAATTTTAAAGTCTGTCACCATTGGTTTTTTTTTTTTTAAAGCCAAGAACCATCTCAAAAATAAACAAAAATTTATCACATCACTATTAATTTTATTATCGACAACATTTTGTTTTACAAACAAAGAACAAAAAATATATATTCTTGTTTTTCTCCATTTATGTTTTCATGAAAATTATTAGATTAGATTTGTCAATACATACCACTATAAGAATTAGAATATTTTGAAACAAATTTTTTGCGATGACAGTGTTACAACACCTTACTATAATAAGTGGTGAATTTTTTTATGGCAAAACAATTTGTCTCAAATAGTATTTACAACAATAAATAAATATTTTATGACAACATTATAGCCACACTATAAAAAAATGTGTCAAAAAATCCTATTTTTTGTAATACACAGATGCATGCATTTATGTTGATATAAGCATTTATTTTATATTTCTATAAATTCTCATTTAAATATATGTAGTTGTTTGGAATTGAAAGTTCTGAATTCTGAAAGTAGTTTTTCATTTTAAATATACCTACTAAAATTAATAATTTGGATCTACAACATCTTAAATTTTTTAAAAAAAACAAATAAAATCTCACCACAAAAAAAAAAAAAAATCTTCTCTTAATTGGCCATACATAGTATGGGTTACCACTAGTTTAATATAATGTCGTTGGCCTTTCTTTTAATAAAATTTCGATTGTTTATAATTTATCTCTCTCAAATTTTACGACAAATTAAACAATTATGCATTGTATGTGACTATTTTTTATTCACAGTAGCCTGCAGAAGACGAAAAGTGTTTGATGTGGCATATAACTTAATCTGTGGAATGTATCTTTTGGAAGATTTTTAGGCCAAAGTATATAGTAAATTATTCACTAGTAATTGTTAACATACATTTCAATTTATCATTGAACCACTCGGTCCCTCTATTAGTTCGATATCCAGTCTAATTCTAACAACTATAGTTTGATAGATATGTTGGTCACACGAATATAATTCTTTACAAGATAAAAAATGTATCTATCTTTGATTACCAACAGATTTTTAGTCTAATAGTACTCTTTACTTTGTAAAAATTTTGTTTTCTTGAAGTCAATGGTTCAAGTTTTCCTCAAAAAAAATAAAAAATAAAAAAAAATTAAGTATCTATCTTTGATTCCAATTTCAAAGTGACACAACTTTCTTTTTCCTCATTTACTGTTTATGTGGTTGAAGCTAGCCCTCCCTACTTTCTTCACATGAAATATTCTTCAACTCAATGCATGGCTTGGACTGCATAGCATGCGTTCAAACCACAAAAGAGTGTAATGAACGTATCTAACATTCGATCTTTCCGTAATTGCCGTACTTCTTCGTAAAGCTTAGTAAGAAAAACATAACCACATGGACGTTAATTTCAAAGAACAAAGCTTTCATGGTCACCTATGTCAAGCTTAATTAAAACCTTTGGTACCTCCGCCTTTTGCTGACTTTGATTTTCTATGTTTTGGTGGATGACTTTAAACAGCATTAATATGGTATCTATGTCTCTATGTCCAGAATACCAGCTTCATCATATGATTGTTCGTAAATGCTAACAACCTTGGCGTAATTGCCGGAAACAGGGATTTCATTTGGATATCCAGATTGCTTTGACTACATTTTTACTCAATGTTAAATTAATCATTGTCTATGTTAAATTACTCACTTATAAATAACGGGCTGGTAAATATTTCTATCATTTAATAAAATTGAGAAAAAAAATATAATAGAAGCTAAGAGGGGATCGGGGATCCCGACGCTTCCTTTTAAGTGTTAAGTAATACATATACTTAAAAAAGTAGATTTGATCATCACAACTATTGAATCGGTAATGTGTCCTAATAAATACTGAAACCCACAGTGAAATCACTGGTTGTAATTATCAAGTTTTTTTTTAAGTTTATGTAACATTACTCCTAAGTGTAACGTATTAAAATTTAAGCAATGAATTAGATCAAAATATTTAACTATTGGGAAATGCTACTTGCACTTAAAATATTTACTTAATAATTAAGTCCACTTTTCTAAGTCTATATAGCATTGCTCTTGACTATCAATAATATAAAATAGAGCAGACACGATTTTAAAATTTTTATTCTATCTTTAGGCACGAGTTATACTGAGTTTATAATATAAAACAAGATAGACTTCAATGAACTTATTCAACAGTCTCAAATAGACTCATCTAACAATAACTAACATTCTTTTCAAAGTTATTCATATTGAATTTTCCTCCTCAAATTCATCACTTTTCATTTACGTTGCACTTTATTTTCAGATAGGGGTGCAACTCGGGTGGGTTGGACAGTTAACCATAACTCAACCCTAGGTATATAATCTTCAATTCTAACTTTAACCCTAACTCTAACCTTAACCTTACCTCGGGTTGAGAACTCAACTCGAGCACTGCCCGAGTTTAATGTGGGCGGGCTCGGGTTGGATTCGGGTTACTTTGCGGGTTCAATTCAGGTTGAGTTTGGGTAGAACCCAAAATAAGCTTGTTATTCTAAACTTAACACATATATTACATAATATTAACCTAAATTAATAATCAAAAACTTTAATCAAGTTTTTAACAGTACTAATGCTAGAACAAAAATGAAAATGAACAAGAGAGACAGAGAACGATATAACAAAAATGAACCCATGAACCCGAGACCTTAATCCGAGCCTAATCCAAATTGAATTCGGGTTGAAGTTTTTTGATCCAAGACCAACCCGAGTATTAAAACCTTTACCTAAACCCTAATTTTTTGGGGTTGAAATCATGTTGCCCAACCCAAGTTGCACCTCTATCTTCAGACACAAATTATCCCTAATTACCTATAATTGAAATTTAAATAATTAGTCATTTTCTAATTTGCCATTACTTTCGAGCACCATTACCCTATCTCTAAACCACCACTACTTCACAATAACCAATAGCGAAGCCACTAATGGACCAGGGGAAAGGGCCACCTGGATTTTTTTTTAAATATTACATATATATTTTAAATTTTTTTTGGTATATTTTATGGTGTGTATCGTATATATTTTGTGTATAATCTATTAATTTTTTTTTCTATCAAATAATATAAACAAATGCGTAATTAATTATGAATTTTTGGCCCTACTTTACATATTATGGACACGTCTAAACAAGTTTTTGATATGTCAAATTTAATTTTTTAAGTTATAAAAATTATGAGGTTTAATTTACATAATCAAAAGAGTGAGTTAATTATTTATATAGAGAAAGATATTCTCTATAATATGGATAATAGATTTATTATACGTCTTTAAAGTATGAAAAAAATTTAAAGTTTATAGTTAAGATGTTTACCTAAATAAAATTTCTCACTCAAACACTACAATGACAATCACTCCACCGCCACCGTCGTTGCCAACTTGCCATAATCATATCCCCCACCATAGCTCCATCATCCCATGGTTGTCATTACTACCACTACCAACATTTCACCAGTGGCATGCTATCATCATTGTCACTCGACCTAACCACCACCACTACATCAAACCTAATCACCACAGCTGTAGTGGCGAAGCCATGTTTGGGGAAGGGGGCACTTGGCCGCCGCATTTATCATGGATTTGATAATTATGTACATCACAAGAGAATGACTAAAAAATATAACTGAGAGAAAGGAAGAGAGGGAGGGGGAGATATGAAATTCGAAACAAGATTGCATGTGGGTGAATTGAGATGATTAAAGCATAACTATAAGCATGTGGGGTGGGGGGGTTGGAGATACTTAAAAGATTAGGAGACAAGAAGTGTTTGTGCGGCCACGGATGCATTTGTTTATTTTGGGGGTACATCAATCTCATCCTTATCTTGGATCCTCTTCTTCACGTGATGTGTTTGCTAACTTCTAACCTAAGTTAGGAATAATATCTCCAACCGCATCAACATATTCATCAATTTTTTTGGGCCATGGTAGGCACATCTCTCTCTCTCTCTCTCTATATCTCTCTAAACATGGAAGGGCATCTTTGATGGCATTGGATTCAAATTTGGTTTTAAATAGAGCGACCCAAATTTGATCAACACAATCCCATGATGAAAAAAGTGCAGGAAAGATTCCACCACCAACATACAAAATAAAAAAATGTCCTCTTTTACGTTCGAATGTTATGAATTGAAGTTTAGTCTCCAAATCATAATTCAATTTCTCTCGATACTAACTTAAATTTCCTCAAGACCAGGGTAATAAACATTAGGATTTAACTATAGTACTAAGTCTGGCAAAAAAAAAAAACTATTGTATTGAGAATTTTTTTTATTACTGTATCGTTTACGTATTTTTGCATATCTATATCACATTTTGGTTCATATATATCCTTAGAGTTTAGCAATATTTTTTGGGTGAAATTTATCACTTCTTAGGATAAAATTAATTACTTTTTAAATTTTACGTAGGTCCAAAAAGTGAACGAGGCTAATGTAGTGTTTCCCTAAATATTAAAATGAGACACATTGGGTANTTACGTAGGTCCAAAAAGTGAACGAGGCTAATGTAGTGTTTCCCTAAATATTAAAATGAGACACATTGGGTATGAAATATGGATGATGAGAACTCTCATTCTTGAAGTGAAGTGTCGGTCCACGAGACATAACACGCCAATGTTCACCAATTGGGTGCAACTGTCTGCAAGACTGAAAATGCCTGTTTAACATGGCTCGCTTTCCACCTTGGAATAAATAGACAGTGACATGGCAGCTCTTTAAAGCCACCTTGGCCGGAAACATATTTGTCTACAATATGGGTTTAAAAGGGTTAGACACTTAGACTATCGTACCACCATACTTTTTTTAAAATTAAGGATAAATTACACTCGTACTCCATGATATTTGATTTTATTGTCCAAACACCCCCTTACATTTCAAAAATAACATAGAGACCCTTGACATTTGAACACTTATGGCAACTGCACCCTTTCTGTATGACAGACATTAACTATTTCATTAAAAAGATTTTTTTACCCTTATATATCATTGAGATTAACCATCTCATTGAGCAAATTTTACCTCCACAACACAAACTCACAAAACAATCAATCTTCACCGCCACAACTCACCTTCCAATGAAATCCACCAAACACTGCGAGTCCACAATCTAGCACTGGCCTTTTGGTGACGAGAAACTAACAAATCACTGTCTAACTCTGCAACACTCACAACTATGGGTGTCAAACGTGTTGGGTTAAACGGTTACGTGTCTGATTAAACAGGCGATAGATGAAAAATATATAAACCCGTACACAACANTGGGTTAAACGGTTACGTGTCTGATTAAACAGGCGATAGATGAAAAATATATAAACCCGTACACAACACGTTTAATAAAGTGTTAAAAAATTTCAACACGAACACGACCCATTTAATAAACGAAAAACATGACACGACTCGTTTAATTTAAAAAAAATTATATTAACAAATTTTAATACTCCATTNATAAAGTGTTAAAAAATTTCAACACGAACACGACCCATTTAATAAACGAAAAACATGACACGACTCGTTTAATTTAAAAAAAATTATATTAACAAATTTTAATACTCCATTTTTTTTTTATTGTCAATTGCACTTATCTCAAAAAAGAGAAATTTTTAGTCAAATCTCATAAAAATAAGACTTGAAGGCTAAAAAAAAAAAAGCAAGAGGTCATTACTTTTTATGGGCAACTCAACCCTCTACATCTCCCCTTATTTTTCAATGTGAGACAAAAATAAAAGGCATTGGTTTGCTTTTGTCTTTGAAGTACTCCTCATCTCCACTTTATTTGTTTTTTTTTATTGATTTCTTTACTTCTTTTTTTCTTTTTAATTTTTTAAAATAAATATTAATTTATTATTATATTAATTTTATTTAGACGGGTAAACATATGATAAACGGTTTGACAGATGTCAACTGAACACGATCTGTTTATTAAACATATTTGGCGTGTCAACCCTTTATCACCCAAACTCGTTAAGATCTCACCAAAATCCGCTTAATTCGTGTCGATTCATGTCAGTTAATCGTGTCGTGTCGAATTTTAACAGTCCTACCCACAACCAAACCCTTCCCAACTACTTGAGATTCTCTGTGTGTGTGGCTTATGGACGATATAGTTCCCCCTTCAACTATGAAGAACTCAGATTTAAAAAATTGAAAAAACTTAAATCTCAAAAATTTGAAAATTCTCTATCTCTTTCTGCTCCATTTGGCCATGAAGAACTCAGATTTGAAAAATTAAAAAAACTTAGATCTCAAAAATTTGAAAATTCTCTATCTCTCTCTGCTCTATTTGGCCATGAATAACTCAGATATGAAAAATTGAAAGAAATCTCTCTCTCTCTCTCTCTCTTTGTGATGGCGATGGCTGAAAGTGGTGGATAACTAAGGCAGGTTGTCGATTTTGAGGTATGTTTGTTGTGCCCTGGAGGAGGTAGGTTCGGGTTTTGAGTTTTTTGGGTTTTGGCAGTGATTGCTTTTGTGGTGGTGTGTGATTGTTGGCGGCAAACACTAGTGAGAAGTAGTGTTGGTGGTTGTGAGTGGCGAACACTTTTGGGAAGTGGCGTTCGTATGAGGTTCTTTTTTTTTTTTTTGACATTTAGAACGAAGAACATTATTATCATTTTCTCACTTTCTTTAATAGTATTTGGGGTTTCAGTGTTGTTTTTGAAATTTAAAAGGGTGTTCGTGTAATATAACCAAATATCAAAGGGTGAGTGAAATTTACCCTAAAATCAATCACTCACAAAANTGTGAGTGGCGAACACTTTTGGGAAGTGGCGTTCGTATGAGGTTCTTTTTTTTTTTGACATTTAGAACGAAGAACATTATTATCATTTTCTCACTTTCTTTAATAGTATTTGGGGTTTCAATGTTGTTTTTGAAATGTAAAAGGGTGTTCGTGTAATATAACCAAATATCAAGGGGTGAGTGAAATTTACCCTAAAATCAATCACTCACAATATGTGTAAAATTTTATTATTTTCACTATTAATAATTATTTTAATTTAAAATAACATCAATAACCGAGAATAACTATGGTGTGATACAAAAGAATGGAATTTCGATATCATAGATTTATTCGTGATTAAATAGTATTAAAGAAAAAGTTACCTACTTTGTTCTGTAATCGTAATTTGTTTATTTATTTTTTTTGAGAAAAAAATAATTTGTATTGTAGCAAATTGCATCCATGAAAAATGATTTCATAACGATGGTGGAGTGCCTTGAGGATACATACAACTTTACAAGATTAGTAACTAGGTTTTGGTAAGTACGTGGCTCCAATAATGCTATTAAGTAACATGAACAAACATCAACTAGTTCTGTTCAATTAGTCGAGTTTGATGATTTGACATGAATTCTACATGCTTGTTAATTGGGTCGTCGTGGCTCAATGTGATTTACTGATTCAACTACTTATTTTGATCCGGGATGTGAAATTTGACAAATATTTTGAAAAATAATGGTAGCTATGGGAAGGCAAAGGGAAGGGGTATTAATCCATAAAATGAGGGTGATGATGTTGTGGAATTCATTCAAAGGGAATAGCTGAATTCACCAACAACATGCATAGGCCACACCCTAGTCCGTCCACCATTGATTACACCTTCATTGAGTGCCTCCTCCCAATATGTATGAAATCTTGAAGAATTATGAGAAAAATTGGCTTCTTCACCAACCTAACCGAGTCAGATATCATAACTTGAGCTCTCAAATTCAAATATTTCATTTAGGTAATGTATCACCCCAGATGTGCATAGGCCGATGGCATAGATAGGTTGAAATTCAACCTGCACCAGTAGCTTGGTGGTGTGAGGTTGGACTTTGGATGAACCATAAAATTGGACGGCTTAAGTTTAATCATTACTGATGACTCTTAAATTTATCTGATATTTTAATTTGCAGGTAATTATAGATATCCGAGATTTAATTTTGTAGGGATGTGTCTTATTTAAGTCTGCCTTGAAGAGGTTCCTCGTTACAAAAAAAAAAAAAAAAGGTGAAATAATTTTTTTTTTTAACAAAAAACATAAAAATTGAAACCCATTAATCAAAAACAAAGGAAAAGGGGCTTGGTACTTTTCGATTAGAAAACAAAAATATTGAAGTTTTTTTTCTATAGTAAAATAATTTTAATATTTGCTTGTAATTTGAGATCATAATCTACGAATTACAAACGGAGAAAATAAAAACACAAGAGAGGCAGTAAGCTACTTATAGTTATCAAGCAGGTTGGAGGATGCGATAAGACTGGCTTTCATCAAATGATGCATGTGGGCTGAGTCAGTCACATCCCAAGTGGTGGCCCGATTCAGCTACCGACCATCCGTCAAGTCTCATCTTAAAGTGGTGGCCCGATTCAGCCTCTAACCGTCCATCTGGATTTGGCCATACTTTTCATGGAGCCGGCCATGTTAGCTCCACATGACTCACTTATAAATAGTGGGTGTTACATGAATTAATGATGGGCGTTTTAACCTTGAAACAAAGTGAATAAAAAAAGGGATTTGGATACTCAAGGTTATTTTGTGCAGAGGTGAGACTTGTTGGGGGCACAAATTGAGAAAAGACTCTAATCATGGGCCATTTGCTCTTTGGACCTGCATGGCCTTACTGGGACTAGGCCTATCAACTGTTGTGTGGGCTCATTGTACAAGCCCATGATAAATGGCAAGCCAGTCGAACATGAATCTTTACAAAGTATGTCAAGCTCGGGAAAGCCCAGTTAAGCTCATTCTAACGAGTCTGCATCATCATTCATAAATGATACATAATGAACGAATTCCAATAAACACAAACCACTCCAACATCTACTAGTCGTCAAGCAGCATTAACGCTGCGTTAGCTACATAGTAATAAAATATGAGAATGAAATGATCATTATTGAGTGATACTCATTTCAATATTTGGTATATAATAATAAAAATTTATTTCAATTATCATGAAATACCTAATCCCACTAAAATAGGATTTGTCATTCCTTAATATCTTGTGGTATTTTCTTTTCCCAATGACCATCAGTCATTGCCACTATCACCACCACCACCCCACATCCACCCGATGTCTAGGTTCAGGATTCAAGTTCAAGTTTCGGGCCCAGGGTCAAGTTTGGGGTCTAAGCTCAAGTCCTAGTTCGATGTCAAATCAGCTTCGGGGTCAAGTCCAGGTTTGGGGTTGGGTTCAGGGTCTAGGTCCGAGTAATGGGTTCAAGGTATAAGCCGGGTGCGAAGTAGGTTCAAGGTTACGTTGAATCCAAATTTAGGAATTATCTAAATAATTGAGTAAATTTTCAATTCTATTATAACAATTAATTCTAGTTGTTGTCAAACAATAGAATGGTAATGTAGATTCCATTCTATTGCTCTATTCATTCCATTCCCATATAAAAATATTATCACGTACCAAATGTGTCGTAAGAGCATTTCTAATAATTACTCAAATATTGAATCAAATTTAAATTTGAGTAAAAAATAAGATAAAAATAAGTTACAATCGTTTACTNAATTAATTCTAGTTGTTGTCAAACAATAGAATGGTAATGTAGATTCCATTCTATTGCTCTATTCATTCCATTCCCATATAAAAATATTATCACGTACCAAATGTGTCGTAAGAGCATTTCTAATAATTACTCAAATATTGAATCAAATTTAAATTTGAGTAAAAAATAAGTTACAATCGTTTATTNACCAAATGTGTCGTAAGAGCATTTCTAATAATTACTCAAATATTGAATCAAATTTAAATTTGAGTAAAAAATAAGATAAAAATAAGTTACAATCGTTTACTCAAACTCATACCAAATAAAGAGAGACTCAAAATTTACTTTAATTAAGGGAGATTCAAATTTTTACTTAAATCTTTAATAATCAGATTTCACTATTCCTTACAAAATATTTCACATTTTATAAATTTGAGTTTGTCTTCATTTAAATTAAATTCGTTCTCATTGAAATTTGAGTTACTCTATCGAAGTGTTTTTGTATCAAATCAAATATTGACTTAAATTTGAGTAAAAATTTGAGTTTAGGTTGAAGGTGGCCTAATGTCTTATTTGGTTTGAAGGAAAGTTAGNAAATTAAATTCGTTCTCATTGAAATTTGAGTTACTCTATCGAAGTGTTTTTGTATCAAATCAAATATTGACTTAAATTTGAGTAAAAATTTGAATTTAGGTTGGAGGTGGCCTAATGTCTTATTTGGTTTGAAGGAAAGTTGGGTGAATGAAAAATGGTGGAAAGAAAGTTGGNATATATTTCACATTTTATAAATTTGAGTTTGTCTTCATTTAAATTAAATTCGTTCTCATTGAAATTTGAGTTACTCTATCGAAGTGTTTTTGTATCAAATCAAATATTGACTTAAATTTGAGTAAAAATTTGAGTTTAGGTTGAAGGTGGCCTAATGTCTTATTTGGTTTGAAGGAAAGTTAGGTGAATGGAAAGATGTTTGGTATATCAAAGGTAAGTATGTGTAGGGATGACAGTGGACCGGATAAAAATAAGTATTTGTTCAAATTCGGGCGTTTGAACTATAGATGGACTATACGTATTAGACGGTAGACGTATACGAAAATACTTGTATAAACCCGTGCGAGGATGAAAGTAGGGATGAACTAACACTTACCTCCGCCCCGCCCCACCCCACCTCGCTTTACCCGTTATTATTATTATTATTTTATATATATATATGCATGTTGTGAATACAAAATTTCATATTATTAAATGATTTTTTTAAAAAAAAATTGTTTTGTCTTTTATTTTTTTTCATGGTTTTGGCTTGTAAAAGTATAAATCTTTGTGTTTTTATATTTTTTTATGTTGGATTATGTTATGTTATATTATGTTGTGTTGGGTGATATTGTGTTGGATTTACAAAGAATACAAACTTTTAATTATATTGTGTTGGATTATGTTGTAGACAATGTTTTAATTATATTATGTTGTAAATGACAAACTTCTAATTATGTTATAATATTTTATAATTATGTTGGATTATTTAAAATGCTAGATTTATTTAGAATATTAGATTATGTTAACTTAAGCTTGGACTTGGTAGAAGGTGGTAGGGGCAGAGGCGAAGGCAGGGGATGGGACGGGGCGATGATTACAAATTTATTTGCAGACGGGGATGTGGATAAAAATTATACCCGTTAGCAGGGGTGGATCGGGGATGGACAAATATTTTTTAAGTGGGTATGGAGATGGAGACTATACTCCCGCCTCTGCTTCGGTCTACTGTCATCCCCAAATACGAGAGAAATGAAAAGTGAAAAAAAAAAATGGGTGGAAAGGGAGAAGAAAAAGTTTGATAATATGCTTTTTAAGATAATTTTACTTTTTGTCCTTCAATATATTTTAATATATTTACTGCACAAATACACAATTAACTATTTAATGGTAGAATTGTGAATTGAATATGGATGTTTTTCCTTCCCTTTTATATTTCATTCAATATCAAACGACGTAAAATATATCACTCTTACCAAATAAAAAAGAGTGAAAATAGTTTTCTTTCNTTTACTTTTTGTCCTTCAATATATTTTAATATATTTACTGCACAAATACACAATTAACTATTTAATGGTAGAATTGTGAATTGAATATGAATGTTTTTCCTTTCCTTTCATATTTCATTCAATATCAAACGACGTAAATATATCACTCTTACCAAATAAAAAAGAGTGAAAATAGTTTTCTTCCCTTCTAAGATGAAAAGATTAATCTTTTTTCACTTTTCCTTTCTTTTTTCTTTCCTTTTTTTGTACCAGTCGGACCATAAGTGTGTGTGTGAGAGAGAGAGAGAGAGTGTTACCTTTAGAAGTAGGTTAGAATTAAATTGAAACAGCCAACTGATTACAATAAGTATGATCGGAAGGTGTGGGTGAAGCTGCAAATTATGAACAAATCTAAGCATGGATGAATGCNTCTTTTTTCACTTTTCCTTTCTTTTTTCTTTCCTTTTTTTGTACCAGTCGGACCATAAGTGTGTGTGTGAGAGAGAGAGAGAGTGTGTTAGCTTTAGAAGTAGGTTAGAATTAAATTGAAACACCCAACTGATTACAATAAGTATGATCGGAAGGTGTGGGTGAAGCTGCAAATTATGAACAAATCTAAGCATGGATGAATGCAACCCCAGCCAAGCGCAGCAAACTGATGAATTCTACACTGAATACAAGGAGAAATTACATTAATTTGAACAAATCAATTCAGTTTATTATCACCCAAATTAGAATGGGCTTGCAGATTGAAACTGGGTCATGGTTCGCCATCATCGTCGCCGTCGCATCAATTTTCTTTTTGTTACTTTTGCTGCTCTTGTAACAGCAGTTTGATTTGAATATTAGCCTTCCCTTACATAATAAAAATCTNTTATTATCACCCAAATTAGAATGGGCTTGCAGATTGAAACTGGGTCATGGTTCGCCGTCACCGTCACCGTCACCGTCACCGTCACCGTCACCGTCGCATCAATTTTCTTTTTGTTACTTTTGCTGCTCTTGTAACAGCAGTTTGATTTGAATATTAGCCTTCCCTTACATCATAAAAATCTTTTTGACCTTTAGGCACAGGTTCACCATGGGAGATCAAGACTCGTACTAGTGTTATACTGATTCATTTCATTTTACCAACTCGTACATCATCGGATTTATAATGTTATTGCGTTCCATTTCTCAGCTGATGGTTGTGATTAAACCATGTCGAAGTACTAGATATATATTAATGTTATACCATTTTTCTAATAGCTTAAACTTTTACATGAATCGATGATTATAGCCGGTATAAGAGTAAACTTTTACATGAATTGAAGATTATAGCCAGTATAAGAGTATGGAGTTATTGAGCTGTGATCACACTAGGGCTACTCTTTTGTTATATAAAAAATAATCACGTGGAAAGATCACCTAAAAAAGATCAGACGTGAAGGAAAAATATCAGACAAATATTATATTGTATTATTTTGTAATAGTTTAAATTTTTAGATTAGTTTGTAATCTAACTAACATGATATGAACATAATAAGAAAATTAGAAGGTTTGGGTCTTTATTAAGTCATCCGTTGGATTCGTCTCGAAACAATTAATAAACGAATCGGATATGAGTAAAGTCACNGCTACTCTTTTGTTATATAAAAAATAATCACGTGGAAAGATCACCTAAAAAAGATCGGACGTGAAGGAAAAATATCAGACATATATTATATTGTATTATTTTGTAATAGTTTAAATTTTTAGATTAGTTTGTAATCTAACTAACATGATATGAACATAATAGAAAATTAGAAGGTTTGGGTCTTTATTAAGTCATCCGTTGGATCCGACTCGAAACAATTAATAAACGAACCGGATATGAGTAAAGTCGCTCAATAAAAAAATATATGACACGGATAATTTATACATCAATTATATACAGTTTATATACGACATAAGCGAGATATGACATGATTCGTTAGACACAAATTAATAAACGAATCAAGTATATATTAAATATTTTTTAACACAAACTCATCAACATTCGGCACAAATTAACCTTAGTCGACACTATCGACAGATCATGAACACCACGGTGTACCTGTGGCAGTGGACCAAATTACACACTACTGTGCGCAGGCAGACCATGTTTTGAATAATGGGGTTGCCATTTTTGACTACTCATCCCTAGATTTGAAACTAATCAGGAGAAAAGAGCCCATACTAATTGACTTGGAGTGGAGGATAAGAATTTTTTAGGTTAAAAGAAAAAAAAAAGCAGAAAAAATCAACTTGATATGTCACGTCTGAACTTTCTCTGAATTGACCATTCAAAGGAAGCCAATGGAAAAAATGACTCGATAGTTACATCTTGTTGGAAACTGATGCCCGAAATGACTATAATACTGTTATGTGACGCAATAGTGAATAGAAAGTACAGAAAAAAAATATTATCTTTTAATGTATTACATTCTGAATTCATAGAGATGAATAAGAAAATAAATTTGAAGATATGGTAATTTTCAATGGGGAGAATATATACATATGAATGGTTAAACGTGTAATTGTTCTTAAAATAGAATAAAATCTCAAAAAAATAATAATTATAGATTCGACTAATAAACATAAAAATAGATATCGGCTGAAATCAAATAAAAATGAACATATTGATTTCGAGATCTCTCATAATTTTTTGTCAACTTCTTAAATATCCATTAAAATAATAAAAACAATAATTTGAAAGTTTAAACCATAGAATTCAAGTCGAAGTCATAGTTTTAAAACTCGGTCCGGACACCAACCCGGAGAAGGGACCGGATCAATGAATTTCTGGTTCAATTATTAGGTCACTAGTCGAACCGGTTATATATAAAAAAATAAAAAATAATTATTAATGATGATAAATAGACTAAAAAATTAAAATAGTTATAAAAATAATATGTTTAATATATATTAAATCAAACAAAGTTATCAAGCCTGAATCATTTAATTGCATTCAAATAACAAACCAATGCATTCAATTAACAGTCCAGCCTCCACCCTCAAACTTGAATCACTTAATTGCATTCACTTAATTTTTGAGTTAACAAACACTGAACGAATGATTTAGAATTTAGGACAAAACAGAAGTGAAAAAGAAAAAGACAAAAAAATGTAAAAACAAAACATATTTTATACTAAAGGAACAAAACCGGCCAATTTTGTAAACCCGGTCCGATTTTCACGGGTTACCGGTTCACCAGTTTTATTCCGGATTCTTTGCTCAAACAGTCCAATTACAAAACCGGCCCGGTTAGGGAACCGGTTCACCGGGTCACCCCGCCGGGTCGGGCCCGGCCGAGTTTTAAAACACTGGCCGAAATTGAAAGAACTCATAGAACAACAGTGAGTATTGATTATTAGTCTTCCATTTAGATCAAACAATAATGATCTCGCTAATCAATATATCACGGTTTTCCCACTCTTAAATTATCTACTATCACTTGTTGAATGTCACCTTGACTTCAACGGCAGTGCCATGCAGGGAACACTCCTCCATCGCCTATTCTGTAAGCTGAAAATGTCCTTTTCCTCGTTTTTGATAAGGAGGGTAAGCTTTATGTATGTTTGCAACCTATTCAAGGGGATAATCCCACCCTTTACTCAGTATAAGTTTTATCCCAGTCAAATTACCAAGAAGTCTGGGACTGAGGTTGGGATTGTGAACGAAAGTGGAGGGGAAAAGTCTTAATTGTGGCAAAACTATTGCAGGAAAACATATAATTTTGAGAGTTTCAGATAATAAATTTGTGTGCATCAAGTATCTCCCATTGTCCTTTATTGGTTATTTATATCTCATGCATTGTTTCGGAATATTTTTTATTTCTTATTTTTCATATTTTAAGGAAAAAATTATAAAATGACATTTTTTTTGCGCAAATAAAATATATTTAAGACTGAAAAATAGAAATTTTTTTTAAAAAAAAAATAAATATTGTTGCTGTTGTTGTTGTTTTTTTTTTTTTTTTTTTTTT
>CAUOFW020005347.1:64809-138967 GCA_963454935.2 Ilex paraguariensis
TTTTTTTTTTTTTTGGGGGGGTTTAAAAATTTCTAACTTGATCAAAGCTTAATATTACATGACAAGTGAACTAATTTAATCCAATCATATTGTTTAAAACCATTGAACATGCCCATTAGAGGTGATAAATGGGTGAGTTGAGTTGGTTATGAGTTAGATTAAATTGGATTGGACTAAAATAAATCCAATCCATTTTTCACTCACGTAATAAATGGGTTATAATAGGTTGGATTTATAACGAGTTGAATTAAACCGATTAATCCATAAAATAATTAAAATTATTAATTATTAGTAGTACACCAAAATATAAATATATACACACACTAATACATCAAAACACACACACATTAGTAATACACCAAAATACAAATATACACACACACTAATACACCAAAACATACACAAATTAATACACTAAAAATATACACACTAATACACTAAAAATATACACACATATATTAACGTAAAAACTAAAACACATTTAATAAAAAAAAATCCACACAGAATGGGTCGGGTCCATTGTGGGCTATTGGTTGATTCGTGGGTCGGGGGTCATAGGTCAATCATGGGTTATGGGTCAACCCACGGGTCATGGTCATAGGTCAACAAATGGGTTGACCTATGGATAATCGATTAGCCCATGGGTCATGGATCAGCCCGTGGGTCGTGCGTGATATACTAGTGTGTATTTTTTGTGTATTAGTGTGGGTATGTTTTGGTATATTAGTATATATATGTGTATTTTTTGGTGTAATAGTATATATTTTTTAATATATTTATTTAATTTTATTACTTGTGTTATTTAATAAAAAGATAAATACTCAATCCAATAAATATTCATTTATAATCCATATTAACCCGCTGAATTAAAATGAATCATATTATCCAACTTATTTAAAACTCATATTAATTAATATATGTGCCAAACTCATTTATTTATGAACAGATTTAACGAATTAATAGATAATGAATTAACGTCGCTACTTCTAATATCTATTAATGTCGTGAAAGCAGCCTGTGGGGAACATATATAGACCTCTAAAAAAGGTATTATCAGTGAATGATATTTTGTTGCAATTTGTTCCGGTCCCGCAACATAAACAATGCAACAATAATTTGAATCAAGAAAATTGAATCACTCGTTTAGTTTGGTGTAGCGGACTTGGGACTTAAAACTTTGACTTAATGGTATGATAGTGATCACGAGAATGATTGTAAATATAACTTTTAGACTTTTTCATACAAATTCTATCACTTGATACACTATAATATTAACAAATTTGGTCAATTTTTTAGATTCAAATAACGTTACTCTTAAGCTCAGCTTGAATGACGATAATCTTAATTGAGAATGAAAATCTCATTTTTAATTTCACGAATTACCATGTTTCTATAATTTATATCAGAAATTAAATTATTATTGTAATTAAACCGGCCTTACTCCTCACCTTGAGGTTGAGAGTTCGAATTTTGGAGTCTCCAATGAGGTTTAGTGGTTGGTCGCTATACTAGTCTAACTAGATCTGGTTTTAAGAGGTGTTCTAGGCGCGGTCAGGTACTTTATGTCCCACCGGTGAGGGCCTATCAGGATGATCGTTGGCGCTCTTCATTGTCCCCACCACTTTTTTATCCATCAAAAAAAATGTGAATCTTAAACCCACTATCGTGATAATCCAACCTAATTGAGTATTCTAAAAAATAAAAAATAAAATCAAATTCAAAGTTGTTCCCAAAATAAAGTCAAGTTATTTTCCCAAAATAAAGTTCATTACTAAAAATATTAATGAAATATATATAAATTTCTATATTAGATTTCTGACGATACAATACACTAAATAAAATATTACTCCAATATTTGAAACTCATGAATCATTTAGGAGATACTCATTATGGTTAAGATTATTGTCATTCAAATGAGGCATTTGGTTCGAGAGTAAAGTTACATGAAATTAAAAATTAGACTTAAAAATTAAACTTGATAATTTTAATCATTGAATAGGTAGTGAGTCCCAATAAATGCTGGAACCCACAGTGAAATCAATAGTTGAGATTATCAAGTCTAGTTTTTAAGTCTACAATGATTTCGATTATTAAATTTAGTTTTTAAGTCTACTTTGATTTCAATTATTAAGTGTATTTTTTAAATCTATGTAACAGTGCTCTTCAGATTAAATGTTTAAGTCCTATTTCTCTCTCCCACTCTTCCCTCCCAAAAAAAAAGGCATTTATTGTTCCAAAGAAAGTGAGGCCTTTAAAATATGAGCAATGTTATTAAAATTTAATTTATTGACATAATTTATTAACTTAATTCACTATAATCTTTTAGACTCATCAAATATTGAGACTTTGTGTTAATTCAATAATTCTAATAAAATTACATTATTAAGTCAACAAATTATATCAAAATAACATTACTCTTAAAGTAAATCAAACCCTATCAATTCCTATAGGATGTATAATTCATTCAAATCCGAACACCCTAACTTTCTTGCATCGTTCGTTTGAATATTCTCATATTCTACATTAAAGTCAGCCAAGATAATTTAAATTGTTCCGTATTTTTGAATAACTGTACATGTTCAAATAACAATTCTTGTCTTTACCCTACCCATTTGTCGTGTCTTTGTTTGTTGTCCACTGCATTCAACATTTTTAATATCAGAAACACTAACATTCAACCTTGGGGTGCTGTCTTATACTTCCTCTCAATTAACGTGCATAAAGAATAGCCGTCATTTTTTATCATTCTACAATGGCAGACTTCTCTCTTGAAGTATCAATTAAAATTTCCTCTTGAGTAGTGGACATCTGGTGCTACAAAATTGTAATAATGTCCCCATACACCAACCACTAATCCACTATATATAAAGGCCTTCGAGTAGCATAACCAAAGCACACCAAGAAAGTAAAAGCAATAACAGTACTGTGAGTGAAAAAAAGATAACAGAGAGACATGGAGATGTTCAAGATGTTCATGTCCCTTGCTTTGCTTTCTGTGGTGGCAGTGTTTTTGCGTCTGTACAAGGCTCTGGTGACGGAGCCGGCGAGGATTCGAAGGATACTGAAGAAGCAGGGAATAAGCGGACCACCACCAAGTTTTCTACTTGGTAATATGATGGAGGTCAAGAAGCCAATCGATGCGGCAGCGAAAGCTACTAAATCCGCCGCCAATAATGGAACCCAACTCGACCACAACTGGGTTGCTACTCTCTTTCCATTCTTCGAGAAGTGGAGACAAATATACGGTATATTACAAAACAAAATCATTATCATCACAGTCTCATTTTTCATGTCACTGCTATGATGCAAACGATATAAGCATTGAACTTTTTTTTTCTCATGTGTTTTACAGGTGAATTGTTTGTGTTTTCTCTTGGTAATTCACAAATTATGTATGTGAATCACCCTGATTTGATCAAAGAGATAACCACACATACAACCTATGACTTGGGTAAACCTTCATATCACCGAAAAGAGTTTGGTCCTTTGCTTGGCGATGGCATTCTTACCACAAATGGACCTACCTGGGCATATCACAGAAAAGTCCTTGCTCCTGAATTGTACATGGAGAAAATCAAGGTGTGTGAACACATGATAATACTGTTTTCAATCCTTTTGGTTTGCTTTGTTTGATGAGATCATGAAACTAAAAGTGATATATGTCCAACTCAAATTCTTGCAGGGAATGACAAACCAAATATCAGAGTCTGTAGTTATTCTGGTTGACGCATGGAAGAACAAAATTGATTCCGAGGGTGGACTTGCAGATATAAACATTGATGAGTACATGAGAACCTTTTCTGGAGATGTGATTTCCAGAGCTTGTTTCGGCAGCAATTATGTGAAGGGAAAAGAGATTTTCAACAGACTTAAAGTTCTCCAGGAGGCTACTTCTGATAAAGTTTTGTCCATTGGTATTCCTGGAATAACGTAAATCTATTCACTAATCTTTTCTTTTGTTGTTTACTGTCTTATAGCAATAGCAACTATCAAATCCTGTTTACAACGTTGAAGCTTATCAGATTCTTTGTACATGTTTCAGATATCTACCCACAAAGGCCAACAGAGAAGCATGGGCATTAGAGAAGGAGATCCATAATTTGATCCTAGAGGTAGTGAAGGAGAGGAAGGAAACAGGGGCTGAGAAGGACCTTTTGCAGATGGTTATGGAAGGCGCTGAAAATGGAGAAATGAGCCAGAAAGAAATAGACCAATTTATTGTTGCTAATTGCAAGAATGTATACTTGGCAGCACATGAGGCCAGTGCAATTGGGGCATCATGGTGCCTCATGCTTTTGGCCTCAAATCCAGAATGGCAAGATCGAGTCCGTGCAGAAGTCCTTGGAATTACTGGTGGCAAAATGCCAGACGCTGATATGCTCCGTAAAATGAAAGAGGTATAACATTTTGAACATATTTTAAATTAGCAAGGTGATCCACAAACCCAATATGAACCAGGTTACCACTGTATTAATCAAGTAAATGAATCGACGTGAATCTAACTAAATTTAACTTCTACATGATCTGAACACTGCACGGCTCAAATCCAACGAGACATGAGTAAAAACTGTCAGAGTTTTGAGTTTAGTAAAATTTCGACACAACATACTTTACGCAGTAATAGAAACACAGCACGAGGCCATGTTCACATGCATTGTTTTGGCAATAGCCCATGTTTCGAGAATGCTCGACATAACAC
This sequence comes from Ilex paraguariensis, assembly GCA_963454935.2. NCBI lineage: Eukaryota > Viridiplantae > Streptophyta > Magnoliopsida > Aquifoliales > Aquifoliaceae > Ilex > Ilex paraguariensis. Next base: position 69,509 of record CAUOFW020005347.1, read on the forward strand.
GACTGACTGCAAAAATCAATCTTTTTTGCAGCTAACTATGGTCCTTCAAGAAACGTTGCGTCTTTATCCATCTGGGCCTGCACTAGCAAGGGAAGTTTTAAACGATCTGACCATTGGGGGTTATCAAATACCGAAGGGTGTTATCCTTTGGACCATGGTTGTGACAATGCATACCGAACCCGAATTCTGGGGACCCGATGTCTTGAGCTTTAACCCGGAGAGGTTCGCAAATGGGGTCAATGCTGCGTGCAAGCTTCCACACGGATTCTTGCCTTTCGGATTCGGGCCAAGGATTTGTGTTGGGCAACACTTGGCTATGGTTGAACTGAAGATGCTTATTGCTTCCCTCGTCTCCAACTTCTCTTTCACACTCTCTCCCAAATATGTCCACTCTCCGGCTCTGAAATTGGTTATAAAGCCTGAATTTGGGGTTGACCTTCTGATAAAGAAGCTCTAAGTTGCATCTTTATATACGTTTTCTCCGAAAAGAAATAACTAGTTTTAATCAGGGCAGCAAAACTTGATGTTGGTGTAAGGGGGAGAAGCTTCTCTTTTTTCTTTTTTTTTTTTTATAATTTTAAGCCCATTACTGTATTTTTGATCGTTCTAAACTTTGTTCGATATGTTCATTTATAAAAATGGAATATGTGCCATGTGATTTCATCTGTAATCCAACACTGCATATCATTTCTTTAAATGTTTGAGGTTTCGCCCTTTTTTTTTAGGCCAGATCACTCAATATTGAGCACGTAAGTAATATCGAAAAGTTTAGATGTTTGAGAGTTAGTTCAAGAGCAATGTTACATGGATTTAAAAAGTATACTTAAAAATTAGACTTGATAATCTCAACCATTGATTTCAGCATTTATTAGGATCCACTATCTATTCAATGATTGAGATTATCAAGTCTAATTTTTAAGTATACTTTTTAAGTCTTTCTAGCATTACTCTTAGGTNGACTTAAAAATTAGACTTGATAATCTCAACCATTGATTTCAGCATTTATTAGGATCTACTATCCATTCAATGATTGAGATTATCAAGTCTAATTTTTAAGTCTACTTTTTAAGTCTTTCTAGCATTACTCTTAGTTCAAATGGTAGTAAAGATGAGTTATAAATTCAGATATTTATGTTTGAATTTTAACAATTTTTTGAAACCAAACTATGAGGGTTATTCTTCNATACTTTTTAAGTCTTTCTAGCATTACTCTTAGGTCAAATGGTAGTAAAGATGAGTTGTAAATTTAAATATTTATGTTTGAATTTTAACAATTTTTTGAAACCAAACTATGAGGGTTATTCTTCATAAATACCCTAGTCCTTGTATAGATAACCTGTCTTTAATTAGAACGATGAGGAAATTAATTTAAGTGAGTATAAGTTGGTTCAGATATTTTTTATGAAAAAGAAGGAATTTTTTTATTTCTTTGGACCAAAAAATAAATAAAATGGGACTTATCCATCAAGGTTCCCCGTCAAAGTGGCCTAGTTTCGGTAGCCCACCCCTTGAACTCCATTGACTGTTCCGTGCCAACNCTAGAACAATTAGAAAATTAATTTAAGTGCGTATAAGTTGGTTCAGATATTTTTTACGAAAAAGAAGGAATTTTTTTATTTCTTTGGACCAAAAAATAAATAAAATGGGACTTATCCATCAAGGTTCCCCGTCAAAGTGGCCTAGTTTCGGTAGCCCACCCCTTGAACTCCATTGACTGTTCCGTGCCAACGGGATCAGGTAATTTAGTCAATTTTGGATGTGGATAAGTAATTGAATTTTTCAATTACGAGTGTCTATTCTTTTTGGTGAGAGTACTAATGTTTCTACGAATTTGATTCTTATAGTAGAATTAATAGTACTTAAAAACATTATATAACACAAAAAGAATTTACAAATTAGAAAAATAAGAATATTGCTGATCACATTTGATGATGCACAAAATTATCTTTGCGCAAGATTAAACAGTCAAGTATACAAATGAGTGCAATAAGTGAATAATAAGAGGCAATNCATTTGATGATGCACAAAATTATCTTTGCGCAAGATTAAACAGTCAAGTATACAAATGAGTGCAATAAGTGAATAATAAGAGGCAATCAACAGTAATTAATGATTAAAACAATAATTAAAGAGAAAACACAGAGGTTTATAGTAGTTCGTTTTGGGTGATCTACGTCCACTCTCGAGAACAACAATAGTTGCCTGGGGCATTTTATTAACGAACAGTGTCACCGAGAGAGTCACTCTGATGTATTACAGTGCTTTGGAGAGAGAGAGAGAAAGAGAGCAGTGTGTGTAGGAAGGTGTAATGTGTGTAGGGATATGAGAGTCTACCCTCTATATGGAGAGGACTTATATTATATAAATGTAATGAGGCGGTGAAGTGAAGAGGAAGACTTCTACTGTTTTAGTAAGTACAGCTATGGTAGGAGATCTCCGTGTCTATCTCCATATTTTTTCTCTCGTGCTCCTATTTCTTCGGAGGAGGGTCTTGAACTGGACTGAGCTCGTGCTTGACTTTGAGTTTGGACTCGGAGTGATCTTGGACTTTCATGGGAGTGAAGTGAGGAACGGAGGATGGGCAAGGCATGGACGGCGCCCATTTGAAGCCACATGGGCGTGGTCTCTGTTTTGAACTCTCACTGAACTCCTTGGTAAATCCATCTGTTCTTGAACTTTTCTTTGGACTTTCTCTACTTATTTTTATTAGGCTTGACCCAGTCAAATTCGGACTTATCATTTGTCCCCCATGTCCTAAGTCTCTGACTTTTTCGAGAGAAAGGGATCGTGGGCACGTGTTTCAACTTTATTGAAGTTAGTCCAAATTTTTCTCGTTTTTAGGATTCCGCTTTATTAATTGGTATTAAACAATTTTTTTTTGATTTTTTATGGGCTGTTTTGGCGCCGCCCACTTTATTTGACTTTTTAACTTTTTTTTTTTTTTTTTTTGANAATTGAATTTTTCAATTAAGAGTGTCTATTCTTTTTGGTGAGAGTAGTAATGTTTTTTCGAATTTGATTCTTGACTGTTCCGTGCCAACGGGATCAGGTAATTTAGTCAATTTTGGATGTGGATAAGTAATTGAATTTTTCAATTAAGAGTGTCTATTCTTTTTGGTGAGAGTAGTAATGTTTCTTCGAATTTGATTCTTATAGTAGAATTAATAGTACTTAAAAACATTATATAACACAAAAAGAATTTACAAATTAGAAAAATAAGAATATTGCTGATCATATTTGATGATGCACAAAATTATCTTTGCGCAAGATTAAACAGTCAAGTATACAAATGAGTGCAATAAGTGAACAATAACAGGCAATCAACAATAATTAATGATTAAAGCAGTAATTAAAGAAAAAACACAGAGGTTTATAGTAGTTTGTTCTGGGTGATCTACGTCCACTCTCGAGAACGACAATAGCTACCTAGGGCATTTTATTAACGAACAGTGTCACCGAGAGAGTCACTCCGATGTATTACAGTGCTTTGGAGAGAGAGAGAGAGAGAGAGAGCAGTGTGTGTAGGAAGGTGTAATGTGTGTAGGGATATGAGAGTCTACCCTCTATATGGAGAGGGCTTATATTATATAAGTGTAATGAGGCGGTGACGTGAAGAAGAAGACTTCTACTGTTTTAGTAAGTATAGCTATGGTAGGAGATCTCCGTGTCTATCTCCATATTTTTTCTCTCGTGCTCCTATTTCTTCAGAGGAAGGTCTTGAACTGGACTGAGCTCGTACTTGACTTTGAGTTTGGACTCGGAGTAATCTTGGACTTTCATTGGAGTGAAGTGAGGAAGGGAGGATGGGCAAGGCATGGACGGCGCCCATTTGAAGCCACATGGGCGTGGTCTCTGTTTTGAACTCCCACTGAACTCCTTGGTAAATTCATCTGTTCTTGAACTTTTTTTTGGACTTTCTCTGTTTATTTTTATTAGGCTTGACCCAATCAAATTTGGACTTATCATTTGTCCCCCATGTCCCAAGCCTCTGACTTTTTCGAGAGAAAGGGATCGCAGACACGTGCTTCAACTTCATTGAAGTTGGTCGAAATCTTTCTTCGTCTTTAGAATTCCGTTTTATTAATTGGTATTAAACAAATTTTTTTTTATTTTTTATAGGCTGTTTGGGCGCCGCCCACTTTATTTGACTTTTTAACTTTTTTTTTTTTTTGCTGATTGGACGCCGCCCACTGTTATTGACTTTTCAACCTCTTTGTTTTTTTTAAATTGTCTTGCTTTTCTTGGTTTGGCCTCGGTGCCACTTCTTCTCGTTCATTTTTTTTTTCCTTTGGCTTCTTGGGCTTTGGTTTGGGCGCCGCCCATCTTTTTTTTTTTCTTCTCTACTCGAGTCTCGGTGACGTCCTCGACATCCATATAATTCTGTGCCTTAAACAGCCGTTCAGACATATTAGAGGATGGCTTTTTGAAAATTGAGAACATAAAATTAGATATGCGAAGACTAACAATAAAGACAGTCAAAGCCACCTAATCATCTGACTCATCAATCTAGAGCACCTGCTCATTGAAGTGGGCAAGGTAGTCACAAAGACTTTCTTCCCTATCCTGTTTGATGGTGAGCAGGTGGGTCATTGGTTTTTGATGGCGACGTTCCCCAATGAAGTGGGAGACGAATGACCTACTTAATTCTGCAAAGGAGTGGATGGAGGAGGGTCTGAGTTTAGAGAACCATTGGGCAGACCCTTTTTAGGTGGTAGGGAAGACCATACACATGATCTCCTCAGGCACATTGTGGAGTTGCATGAAGAATTTGTAGGTATCCAGATGGTCAAGGGGGTCTTTGGTGCCGTCGAAGATCTCAATGATGGGCATTTTGAACTTCGAAGGCAACGGATAATTAACAATGTCAGTAACAAAAGGAGTATTAGTGCGCCTTACCAGATAGTCCACGGTTTCAGGCGTCTGCACTTTGATGGTGTTGAGGGCATTACCAAGCTGATCTTGCACTTCCCTGATCTTCTCGTTTCATTGGTTGGGGACATTTTTGATCGGGTGATGGTATTGGCTCTCGTGGTCTTTGTATTGACTTTCTCTTTCGTCTTCCTGCGCAAGTACGTGCGAAAGGGGAACATGTGTGCTCCCTGCACGTTGAGGAGGGATCGCTTGATGAGGGGCTCCCTAGCGTGGCCCTGGAACATTCTGGTGAGGGACCTAGCGCCTAGAAGGGACAGGTAGTGGCTCCTCTCTTATTGGAGGGAGGGGGACTCCTCCTATAGGGTGATGAGTGACGGCCCCTTGATTGAGCATTAACTAGATCATCTACTGGTTTTGTTTCACCAACTGTTGCATAGTTTGTAAAAGCTGCTGCTGTTGTCCAACGACAGGAGTCACCGTGGCAGAGGGTTCTGAAGGTGCGAGGGGAGGTGGAGCCTCCTCCCGGTGCGCAGGGTTGTTGTCTCCCGGTTGATGAGACCTTGATCTGGTCGTGATTGCCATGGATTGTGAGAAAGGTTGAGACATAGTAGAAACTTTGTCGATTCCCACAGACGACGTCAAACTGATGATGCACAAAATTGTCTTCGCGCAAGATCAACAGTTAAGTATACGAACGAGTGCAATAAGTGAGCAATAACATGCAATTAATAACAATTAATGATTAAAGCAGTAATTAAGGAGAAAACACAGAGGTTTATAGTGGTTCAGTCCAGATGACCTATGTCCACTCTCGAGAATGGCGATGGCGGCCTGAGGCGTTTTATTAATGAACAGTGTCACCGAGAGAGTCACTCTGGTGTATTACAGTGCTTTAGAGAGAGAGAGAGAGAGTAGTGTGTGTAGGAAGGTGTAGTGTGTGTAGGGATATAAGACTTTACCCTCTATATGGAGAGGGCTTACATTATATAAGTGTGATAAGGCGGTGACGTAAAGAGGAAGACTTCTACTATTTTAGTAAATACAACTATGGTAGGAGATCTTCGTGCCTATCATGATGTTTTTTCCCTCGTGCTCTTATTTCTTCAGAGGAGGGTCTTGACTTTGGGCTTGGACCCGAAGTGATCTTGGACTTACATTGGAGTGAAGTGAAAACGGGAGGATGGGCAAGGCATGGACGGCACCCACTTGAGGCCACATGGGCGTGGTCTCTGTTTTGGACTCCCACTTCACTCCTTGGTCGATCCATTCGTTCTTGAATTTTTCTCTGGGCTTTCTCGGCTTATTTTTATTGGACCTGACCCAGTCAAATTCGGACTCATTAACATTGAAACAAACTACATTGAAATGCCCAATTCAATGAAGTAAAAATGCACTGAAAAAAAAAAAATCTTTGTTATCTACAGGGAAGTGAAAATTATATAAAAAAATCATCCCAACCAAACAATTCAAGTCAGACGACTTTACAGAAGCNCATTGGGCAGACCCTTTTTAGGTGGTAGGGAAGACCATACACATGATCTCCTCAGGCACATTGTGGAGTTGCATGAAGAATTTGTAGGTATCCAGATGGTCAAGGGGGTCTTTGGTGCCGTCGAAGATCTCAATGATGGGCATTTTGAACTTCGAAGGCAACGGATAATTAACAATGTCAGTAACAAAAGGAGTATTAGTGCGCCTTACCAGATAGTCCACGGTTTCAGGCGTCTGCACTTTGATGGTGTTGAGGGCATTACCAAGCTGATCTTGCACTTCCCTGATCTTCTCGTTTCATTGGTTGGGGACATTTTTGATCGGGTGATGGTATTGGCTCTCGTGGTCTTTGTATTGACTTTCTCTTTCGTCTTCCTGCGCAAGTACGTGCGAAAGGGGAACATGTGTGCTCCCTGCACGTTGAGGAGGGATCGCTTGATGAGGGGCTCCCTAGCGTGGCCCTGGAACATTCTGGCGAGGGACCTAGCGCCTAGAAGGGACAGGTAGTGGCTCCTCTCTTATTGGAGGGAGGGGGACTCCTCCTATAGGGTGATGAGTGACGGCCCCTTGATTGAGCATTAACTAGATCATCTACTGGTTTTGTTTCACCAACTGTTGCATAGTTTGTAAAAGCTGCTGCTGTTGTCCAACGACAGGAGTCACCGTGGCAGAGGGTTCTGAAGGTGCGAGGGGAGGTGGAGCCTCCTCCCGGTGCGCAGGGTTGTTGTCTCCCGGTTGATGAGACCTTGATCTGGTCGTGATTGCCATGGATTGTGAGAAAGGTTGAGACATAGTAGAAACTTTGTCGATTCCCACAGACGACGTCAAACTGATGATGCACAAAATTGTCTTCGCGCAAGATCAACAGTTAAGTATACGAACGAGTGCAATAAGTGAGCAATAACATGCAATTAATAACAATTAATGATTAAAGCAGTAATTAAGGAGAAAACACAGAGGTTTATAGTGGTTCAGTCCAGATGACCTATGTCCACTCTCGAGAATGGCGATGGCGGCCTGAGGCGTTTTATTAATGAACAGTGTCACCGAGAGAGTCACTCTGGTGTATTACAGTGCTTTAGAGAGAGAGAGAGAGAGTAGTGTGTGTAGGAAGGTGTAGTGTGTGTAGGGATATAAGACTTTACCCTCTATATGGAGAGGGCTTACATTATATAAGTGTGATAAGGCGGTGACGTAAAGAGGAAGACTTCTACTATTTTAGTAAATACAACTATGGTAGGAGATCTTCGTGCCTATCATGATGTTTTTTCCCTCGTGCTCTTATTTCTTCAGAGGAGGGTCTTGACTTTGGGCTTGGACCCGAAGTGATCTTGGACTTACATTGGAGTGAAGTGAAAACGGGAGGATGGGCAAGGCATGGACGGCACCCACTTGAGGCCACATGGGCGTGGTCTCTGTTTTGGACTCCCACTTCACTCCTTGGTCGATCCATTCGTTCTTGAATTTTTCTCTGGGCTTTCTCGGCTTATTTTTATTGGACCTGACCCAGTCAAATTCGGACTCATTAACATTGAAACAAACTACATTGAAATGCCCAATTCAATGAAGTAAAAATGCACTGAAAAAAAAATTCTTTGTTATCTACAGGGAAGTGAAAATTATATAAAAAAATCATCCCAACCAAACAATTCAAGTCAGACGACTTTACAGAAGCGAGAATAGTAACAATCTCTATAAGAAAATCAAATCATTATAAATGAGCATAGGTCTAAACTAAGGAAGGAAGAGAACATACGCAATCTGGAGTATGGGAGAAGCATAGTACACGAATGTAATGGAACCTTATGGTACTTGAAAATGCTCAGCCTAAGTCCAAAACAGTGTTTAATGAAACACTCCGTGCGTGCCCACACCCACGCGGGGGGGTCTAAGCTAACAAAGAAAAATGGGTGATGAAGTGAGAACAACGACAATATATAACTGGTTCACCTAGTTAAAAGATTAAGATTACGTCCACTGTAATATAGACTCTTGTTCCGTAGGGTTTGAATTGCTTGAAGAAGAAAGTTACAACAGTTTTCTTAACTTAGAGCCAGTGTGGACAGTGTCTTGTGTGTATAAGTTTTTTTTCCCTCAAAGATCCCTCTTTTATAGTGTAAGGGTATTATATATACAAGTAGTCATCTAGGGTTTTTTTGGTGATCTTATTCTTCTTTCCGTTGATTTTGTGGTCCCTTCTTTTTTGTTTTGTAGTGGTGATCGTTATTCTGACAAATCATCTTTACGATCCTTCAATGGAATGTGCACAAATATACCCTTCTCCAGAAAATGTGCATTCGTTAGTGGCTCCAGAAATTTTCCCCTGAACGCGTGGTGTGATGGAAGGTGTTTGGGATCCGGTGAATGCCAAGTCCCTTTCACCTGAGCTACTTATTGTTGAGCTTGTCATGACGAAGTAGGATTGTGCTGACCTGAGCTCTGTTGGACTCCCTTCTTTGGATTACGACCTGTTCTTATTGTAGACAAATAGGCTGTGGAGGGGGTCATGCAACCATTGGGCCCATTTGATGCTTTTGGGTTTTTGATGGGCAACTTATTCCAAAATTCTATCATCATCAAAACCTATGTTAAAATAAATTATATTTTGATCAATATGTTAGAATAAATTTAAAATAAATGTTTTAAAAATTTCTTAACTAATCTTAATAATAAGACCTACTTTTCAAAATCATAGATTTTTCATTGTAACACAATTTCTAAACCAATTCTAGTTAATTCCAAAAACCAATATCCTAACGGACAAATAATTTACAAATTGTATAACTCAAATTTAAATTAACATTTGAGTAAAAAAATTGATATGATATAAAAGACTACAATAGACAAACTCAAATTTAAAGAAGGAGAGATCCAAATTTAAATGAAGGTAAATTCAAATTTAAAAGGCAGTAAAAATGATCATTATGTCTTTAAAAGATGGTAAAATCTCATCATTAAAAATTTGAGTAAAAGTTTGAATCTCCCTTGATTTGAGTAAAAAAATGAGTTTATCTTAATTTAGTATAAATTTGAGTCAAGGGTTTAAGTAAATTTTTTAGATTTTTTTACTCAAAATTAAATTTAAGTCTAAATTTGAGTAAGGGTTGGAGTTGTCCTAAGTTGGTGTTATTAGATTAATGAAAAATTTAGTGGCCAGTCCCTATATATGGGCTTATTTGGTAATAAGTCCATCAAAAACTCTTATTTGTTACGAAGTCTATCTTTGTCAAATTATCCAAAATATCCTTTTCTTTTGGAATTCCATTGAACGAGGTTTGAAGAAAACCTTCGCAGGGACCTAAAAAATTGTTGAGAAATTTCCTTCTCCGACTTTCATGAAACCGAAACTTACCAAAAAAATTTCACATTCGAAATTTAAACTAAATCCATTGAAGAACTTCCATATTCGACTTCCTTCCCCACTTGCTATGGACGTTAAACTGAAGCCATTGAAGAAATTACTGTGCATTCTAGGGCTTCGTTCCACATCTTGCAAATTTTCGACATCAAAATTTAAAATGAGGTATAGATTCTTTTTTAAAAGAGCAACATGAAATCTGTATTCAACAAATTTGTGATGTTACTCGGAAAAAAATTTCGTTGTTTCTGTGGTGAAAAAAATTCGAAGTTTAATGTTCAATGTCTCAAATTTTCCAATGGTTTTTGTTTTTGTAATTCAACTTACGATTTGGTGTTACTAATTCACTAGATTAGTTTGAATATGATCCACATTATCCTCATTTAAACATTGGTCCATAATAAATTCAAAACAAATATTGATGTCACAGATGAACGATAGCATTAATGCCATATAGGTGGGATAAGTTTATCCAATTGAGTTGGGGAAAATTGGAGACAAACATGATATATGGGTCTGATTGGTTATTTTGAGAAGACTAAATTATCCCAGAGAAATAATTTAAAGAGATTAGTGATTTTATTTTTTTTGCTCTGTTTGNTAGGATCTGTGATCTTACAGCAATTAATTTCAAAAATTAAACAAATATTCTGAGGTAATTTAGTCCTGCTCCACAAATAGAAAATCGATAAACACACAAGTAATTGCATGGATAAATTGAATCTCTCATTCAATTCAATGTCGAACAAGATTGGAGATTTATGCTCTATTTGGTAGGAAGGATGAAAAGTAAAAAAGATACATTTTCTATCCTTCAAGGAAGAAAAGTAGGAATGATGCACATTCAATTCCTTCCTTTGTGTTTTGTTGAATGGATGAAAAATAAAAATGACTAATTTTTTTTTGTTCTGGCTAAGATTATTGCGAGTTTGTGTCGAACATTAATCACACCTAGCTCAACTCATTTAACTAATTGTGTCGTGTCGAGTTGTGAGTTAATCTGTTTATTTTGAGTTTGACCGACAAAACTGAATATGAGTTTTTTATATTTTTTGTTCGCATGTCAGGTTACTTTCAAGTTCGTGTCGAGTTATAATAAAGTTCGTGACATAAAATTCGTGTCGAGTTCAAGTCGTGTCATCGTGTTGAGTTGAAAATTTTCACCCCTATTTAAAATAGAAAAAATATATTTTTTAAAAATTTTTAATTTTTAAATTTTAAAAAAAAATATATATAAATACATATTTTATCATTGTATTTTTTAAATGAAATTAATGTATACATAATATATGCATATATTAAAAGATATATAGACAAATAAGATATATTTAAATACAAATAATTAACTTTTCATTCACTTTCCTTCCGATTTTGTAGGGATTGATTTTGGTGAATTGGAAGGAAAATTTATCTATCGACTTTTTCTTCTTTCCTATTTTCCTTTCTTACCAAACATGATATTTTTTTATCCCTCCAACTTTTCATCCTTCCATTATTTCATCATACCAAACGAAGCATAAGTTATAATTTACCAAATCTAAGCACTTCTTCTAATAAATAATCCACCCAAGTGAGAGAGAAAATATTGAATATAATGGCGACATTACATCATTAATGTCACATTGTGTCATACGAACCGGTGATAGAATACCAAGTGTACTTAATAAGCTGTGTTGTTTAATAACTATCAATAATCACCTTATTTGTCATGTTAAAATAGTGGAATTCACCAATTATATTTGTTATTTTATAATTTAATGATAACAACACGTGACATTAATGCCATAGTATAATGTTACACCCAATATTTACTCAGGACACCTTAATTTTCTTGCATCTTTCTTTCGCGTAATCTATATTCTACGAGTAATGCTACATGAATTTAAAAATTAGATTCAAAAACTAGATTTCATAATTACAATTATTAATAAATTATAACATTTGTTGAAATTCATTACCTATTCAATAATTGTAATTATCAAATTTAATTTTTTAATCCAAAAAACATTACTCATTCAGCTAAGTGACCTTAAATTATTCTGCCTTTGAAATGATTGTACCTATTGAATAAGCAATTCTTGTCTTTATACTCAACCCATTAGTCATATCTTGTATTTTTGCTTTATTATTCTACACTCCATTCAACCCAACATTCAACTTTGGGGTGCTGTTTTTTATTTCCTTTCAATCAACGTGCATGAAGAATAGCCGTCCACTCTTCTCATTCTACAATGGCAGACTTCTCTCTCGCAGTATCAATAGACTTTGGGGTGCTGTTCTGTGTAGTATCTCTACTATTAAATTCTTTTAATACGGCCACACACCAACCGCTAAGTCACTATATTAAGGCCTTGAACATATCTAACCAAGCACACCAAGAGAGTAAAAGTAAAAGTTGAGAGAGCGAAGAAGGAGAGAGAGAGAGAGAGAGATGGAGCTCTTCAAGATGTTCATGTCCCTTGCTTTGCTTTCTGTGGTGGCAGTGTTTGTGCGTCTGTACAAGGCTCTGGTGACGGAGCCGGCGAGGGTTCGAAGGATACTGAAGAAGCAGGGAATAAGCGGACCACCACCAAGTTTTTTACTTGGTAATATGATGGAGGTCAAGAAGCCAATCGATGCCGCAGCGAAAGCTACTAAATCCGCCGCCAATAATGGAACCCAACTCGACCACAACTGGGTTGCTACTCTCTTTCCATTCTTCGAGAAGTGGAGACAAATATACGGTATATTACACAACAAAATCATCATCATCACCGTCTCAGTTTTCATATTCACTGCTAGGATGCAAAATATAAGCATTGACTAACTTTTTTTCTCATATGTTTTACAGGTGAATTGTTTGTGTTTTCTCTTGGTAATTCGCAAATAATGTATGTGAATCACCCTGATTTGATAAAAGAGATAACCACGCATACAACCTATGACTTGGGTAAACCTTCATATCACCGAAAAGAGTTTGGTCCTTTGCTTGGCGACGGCATTCTTACCACAAATGGACCTACCTGGGCATATCACAGAAAAGTCCTTGCTCCTGAATTGTACATGGAGAAAATCAAGGTGTGTGATCACATGATAATGCTGTTTTCAAACCTTTTTGTTTGCTTTGTTTGATGGACTAAAAGTCCTCCATGCCGAACTCAAATTCTTGCAGGGAATGATAAGCCAAATATCAGAGTCTGTAGTTATTCTGGTTGACGCATGGAAGAACAAAATTGATTCTGAGGGTGGACTTGCAGATATAAACATTGACGAGTACATGAGAACCTTTTCCGGAGATGTGATTTCCAGAGCTTGTTTTGGTAGCAATTATGTTAAGGGAAAAGAGATTTTCAACAGACTTAAAGTTCTCCAGGAGGCTACTTCTGATAAAGTTTTGTCCATTGGTATCCCTGGAATAACGTATGTTCTTCACTATGATTTTTTCCATCTATTTCTTCATCCTACAAATATCAAATACTGTTCTTTGGATACAACGTTGATGCTAATTAGTTTATTCCTATATATTTCAGATATCTTCCAACAAAGGCTAACAGAGAAGCATGGGCACTAGAGAAAGAGATTCATAATTTGATCCTAGAGGTGGTGAAGGAGAGGAAGGAAACTGGGGCTGAGAAGGACCTTTTGCAAATGGTCATGGAAGGCGCTGAAAATGGTGAAATGAACCAAAAAGAAATAGACCAATTCATTGTTGCTAACTGCAAAAACGTATACTTGGCAGCGCATGAGGCTAGTGCAATTGGGGCATCATGGTGTCTAATGCTCTTGGCCTCAAACCCAGAATGGCAAGATCGAGTTCGTGCTGAGGTCCTTGAAATTACCGGTGGTCAAACACCAGATGCTGATATGCTCCGTAAAATGAAACAGGTATACTATCTTTGTCAGATTTTAAATTTGATGCGACAAGATTAATAAATTAGATATGAAACTCACTTATAATTGATGGGTTTAAGTGATAATAGATAATCTCGTCAATTAAATGAATAGATATCAACCCTATTAAACATGATTTTTACACGAGTTATAATTGACACAATGCGAAATCAACCATACACAATTTTAAATTATAGAGCTACGAGTTCAAAAATTTTGACATGACATAACTCAAAAGGTTTAGGAACACGACTCAATGCTAAAATAGACCTGTTTTGCAGCTAACTATGGTCCTTCAAGAAACGTTGCGTCTTTATCCATCTGGGCCTGCATTGGCAAGGGAGGTTTTGAATGATGTGACAATCGGGGGTTATCAAATACCGAAGGGTGTCATCCTTTGGACCATGGTTGTGACAATGCACACTGAACCTGAATTCTGGGGACCCGATGTCTTGAGTTTTAACCCAGAGAGGTTCGCAAACGGAGTCAATGCTGCGTGCAAGCTTCCACACGGCTTCTTGCCTTTCGGATTCGGGCCACGAATCTGTGTTGGGCAGCACTTGGCCATGGTTGAACTGAAGATGCTAATTGCTTCCCTTGTGTCCAACTTCTCTTTCACTCTCTCTCCCAAGTATGTCCACTCTCCGGCTCTGAAATTGGTGATAAAGCCTGAATTTGGAGTTGACCTTCTGATGAAGAAGCTCTAAGCTGCACCTTTAGATACATTTTCTTCCAAGAGATAACTAGTTGCAGTCCGGGCAACAAAACTTATGTTGATATAAGGGGAGAAAACATCTTCCTTAATTTTAAGCCCACTATTGTATTTTTTGTTTGTTCTTTATACTGTTTGATATTACCTATAAAAATGGTGTATGATTTCATAAGTAATCCAATGATGCATCTCTCTTTTTTGAATATTTTAGATTTCGCTATTTTTTTCATCATATCGCACAAAATGTTGGTCATGTGATGTATTTCCCAAAAGATGTAATGTTTGAGGTAAGTTTTTGTCCAAAAACAAGGAAAAAGGGATCTCATCCATCAAGTTTGCCCCTTAAAAGTGGCCTAATCTTTAAACCACCCCTTCAACTCATTTTCTATCATAGAATTCTCTAACAAACAGTCACGTTGAATCTATCCATGCCCAGTAAACTCCTGGTGTCTATAATCACCTATTAGCCATAAATATTAATTAAATCTGAGAGACAATAATAAGAATTGAATTATTTTCGAATTTATAGTTTATCTCATACTAACTCTACACTACACTATTAGACTGCCTATGCGAGTTCTTCAACTTCATTAAATGTCTTGTTGGGATTGGATTAGTAATTGAACTTGGATGTGGAAGAACCCCGAAATGGAAGAAAACCCCTCCTTCTATCTTTCTTATTATCCTTTCTCGCATGCTATTAAATGAAAGAAATTAATATGCCCAACTATATATAAGGTTATATATATAATAAAGTAAGATACCGTTTCAATCATAAACTTATGACGAGTTTTTCATGTTTCCAGTCATTTCAAAATTGTTATTCCAACAAACCAAAATGATGTTTATGTCTCTCATCGTTCTGTTAATTTTTTTAAAATTTGGTATAACTCTCCTACCTGTCGGACTCTTGGAATCAATTTTTTTTTTTTTTGACTCTATATGTGTCATCACCGAAAAAATATTGAATGTAATGGTGATATCACGTTACTATTGTCAGATGGTCTCAAAATCTAATAACAGATCAAGATCTGGGCAAGTGAACCCTACTTAATTTAGTGACTACCCTACTTCAAATTCCTTCACCAAATCCAAACAGTATTGGTTGCTAGTGACTTTTTGAATCAAAAAGCGGGCCGATGGTACTGTGGAACGCTATAAAGCGTGACTCGTCGCCAAAGGTTTCAACCAATAAGAATATATTGACTACAATGAGACATGTAGTCTCGTCATCAAACCCGTCACCATTTGGACGGTATTATGCTTTGCCATCAGGCATGGATGAACCATTCAACAATTGGCTTTCTCCTTGGCACACTCAATGAAGAAGTCTATATGAGCCAACCACCAGGCTTTGTGGATTAGTTCTATCTTTCTCATGTTTGTCGCCTTCGAAATTCATTGTATGGTCTTAAACAAGCTCCACAAGTTAGGTTTGCTCACCTCACTACTTTTTTACTACACTACAGATTTATTGCCTCGCACCCGGATCCTTCTTTGTTTATTTTCTCTAACAACACATCAATTTGCATATGCTCTCATTTATGTGGATGATCTCATCATTACAGACACTCTTATTTCTTTCTATCATCTCTTATTACTTGTTTTGATGTGTAATTCACCATAAGACTTGGGTCACTTGCACTTCTTTCTTTGCATCAAAGTTCTTCGCTCTCCCACTAATTTACACCTAATTCACAGACAATACATTGTCATTCTTATCAAACGTTGCAACATGGATAGTGCCAAACCTTTGTGCAACCCATGCTCTCCCAAAATGCAATTACGCAAAACCGAGGATACTACCTTTGAAGACCCTTTTCTTTATCGGAGCATTGTGGGCATCTTGCAATATGCCACTAGTATCCGACTGAACATCTCCTATTTCGTCAACAAAGTGTGTCAAGTTATGCACCAGCCCTCTGTTGCTCACTAGGATACGGTTAAGCGTATTCTCCGGTATCTCAAAGACACATTAACCATTTCCCTACCCGTTTGTCTATTGGTGGTTTTGCCATATTTCTAGGACCTAACTTCATCTCTTGGTGCTCTAAGAAATAGAAATATGTTGCTCATTCTAGCACTGAGCCAGAATATCGTTCACTAGTGGATGCCACAGTTGAATTATCCTGGATAATTTTTGTTTACTGAATTGAAGATCCCCCAACCATCTTGTCCTTTCCTATAGTGTGACAACATTGGGGCTACCTATCTCACATCCAACACCATGTTTTACAATCGGATGAAATATGTGGATGTAGCATTTCACTTTATTTGAGAAACTATTCTCCAAAGCACTTCAAGTCCATTACATGTTTACTAAGGATCAAATTCTCGATGTCTTCACGAAGCCCCTTTCTGTTAGTTTTAGAAACTCAATTCTTTAAAGTGTAGTTTTTGTATATTACTTTTGGGTTTATGATGTAATATTGAAAATTTAAGGTGTTAGATGATATTTAAGCATGTATTTTGTGCATTTGAAGAGGCAGTAAAAGAGTCCAGAATATTTGAAGAAGTCTGTTCATGCCTTTGGGAGATGTGTTCATGCACTACTACGTGGAAAGCCGAACATACAAAAGTTGATTTCATGCTTAGAGGCGGCTGGCCATGGAGAGACCAGATTCAAGGGTCTTCAGCTTGAAAACAGAGGCATATAAAGGGCAAAGAGTTGCTTCCAAAACAAAGTATGTTTATGCAGAAAAATAGAAAAAAATCAGAGAGAAAAAAAATGTGTTGTTGCAAGAGGAAAATACAGCAACTATCTTAGGAGCTGAAGCTCTGTTTATGAGTTTTGAAAGTTATTTTTGTGTTGTTCTTGCTGAAAATTCAGATTAGCTTCCTCTTTATATTGCTTGATATTGTGATAATTCTTGATGAAATATAGAGGTGTTTCTTGAGTGAAATTGGTGTAGCAAATTTTTTTTTGCCTCTGTTTTACTTGATTTTGTGTACCTTTGGTGATTTATTTTACTTTCAATTCCCAACAAAGTTGGTATCAGAGCCTGGTTATGAAATTTGGATTTTTTTTGTTGAACCAAGGGTTTGCTATTTGTTTGTTATGACTATTATGAGTAATGTGCTTCAACACCAATTTCTCAAATTGCGGAACGATAATTATGGGAATTAGAGTATTCAAAGTAAGGTGTTGTTACAATCACAAGATTTTTGAAAAATTGTTGAAAAATGTTACAACGAGCTGACTACGGAGGAAGAGCAAACATTTAATGATGCTCAAAAGATGGTACTTAAGCCATCAAGGAAGACTTATAAGAATGTTTTATTCCTACTTTACCAATGTATTGACGATACCACTTTTGAGAAGATTTCTTCCACCACCACCTCGAAGCAAGCTTGAAATTTTTTTAATGAATATGCATAGAGGCATTGATAAAACAATTCGAGTTCATCTTCAAATATTGCGAAGTGAATTTGAAGGATTGAATATGAATGAAGCCGAGTCAATTTCGGAGTATTTTTCAATTGAATATTATGATNAAACTTTGGTAATTGTGAATCAAATGAGAAGGTATGGAGAAGATATTGATGATGTTCGAGTTATGAAAAAAATAATATGAACCTTAACTCCAAAATTTGAGCATGTTGTAGCCGCTGAGCAATCCATGGATTTCAAAACTACAGGCGTTGATGAATTGATGATGACATTAGAAATACTTGAGCAACGTATTAATAAAATGACTTTAAGTTCTCTTAAACAAGCTCTCCAATCCAAGCTTTATTTGAAAGATGAAAAAAATAGAATTTCAAAGTAATATATCTCAAAAACGAAGAGGCAATGGAACACAAGGTATAGGTTATGACAATTAAGGAAAAGGCTACGAAGGTCGTGGAAGAGGCTATGAAAGTTATGGAAGAGGCTATGCTAATAGAGGTAAATGAGGAAGATGTCAATTCACTAATGATGACAGAAATCAAAATTCTTATCGTTCAAGGGTTAGAGGATGAGAAAGAGCAAGAGACAATTACAACAATCAAGGTTTTGACAAAAGGAATGTTGAATGCTTCATTTGTCACAAGTTTGGACATTATAGTAATGAGTGTTGGACAAATGCAAATAAAGGTGTTGAACATGTGAATTATGCCGAGAAAGCAAGTAATGAAGCGGGATCTTCTTTGTTGTTGGCCTACGATGGATCCGAGGAAGATAATGGCAACGTGTGATTTTTTGATTTAGGGGCAAGCAACCATATGTGTGGCAAGAAGCATATGTTTGTAGAACTTGATGAAGTGGCGCAATGCAAAGTTATTTTTGGTGAATCCTCCAACATTCCGGTGAAAGGTAAAGGTAAAATTCTTATTAAGTTCAAGAATGACAATCATGATTTTATTTCCGATATCTATTGTGTGTCGGATATGAAGAATAGTATTTTGAGTTGGAGGCAACTTTTGGAAAAAGTTATGAAATTAGCATGAAAAATCTTTATCTTACAATTAAAAATGTTCGTGGTAATTTGATTGCTAATGTGAAAATGTTCAAGACTAGAATGTTTTATTTGAATATTCAACATGATGCTATAAGATATTTGAATGCTATTATTAAAGATGATTCTTGGTTGTGACACTTATGACTTAGACATCTTAATAAAGATGATTCTTGGTTATGGCACTTGAGACTTAGACATCTTAATTGTGGTGGCTTGAAGTTTTTATCTAGCAAAAAAATGGTGAAGGGTCTAACCTACATAGATAATTCAAATGAGTTATATGAATAGTGCATTCTTGGCAAGCATCACAAATTAAACTTCTCAAGAGAAGTCAAGTATAACGCATCACGATCCTTGGAGCTGATGCACACGAAGGTTTGCGGTCCTTTGAAGCCTATGTCAAATGGTAAGAATCACTATTTTTTTACTTTTATTGATGACTATAGCCAGAAGACTAGAGTGTATTTTTTAAGAAGGAAATCCGAAGTGTTTGAAGTTTTTAAAGAGTTCAAAAATCTTATTGAGAAACAAAGTGGTTATTTTATCAAGTGGTTGAGATCCCACCAAGGTGGTGAATATAATTCCGATTTATATGAAGACTATTGCAAGGAGCATAGAATTATGCATCAATTCACGCCAAGCTACACACCTCAATTGAATGGAGTTACGAAAAGAAAAAATAGGACTATTCTTGATATGGCTAGAAGCATGTTGAAAGGAAATAGATTGTCCAGAGAATTTTGGGCCGAAGTCATAGCATGTGCAATGTACTTGTTGAATCAATGTCCAATCAAAAGTGTTCATTTCAAGACCCCAGAAGAATGGGGTACAAGTTGTACAACCCCATTATCAAGAAAGTGATTATGACTAGATATGTAATCTTTGAAGAGGAAGACTTGTGGGATTGAGAAGAAAAAATTTCAGCCACTAAAGTGGAATTTATACTTGAAGAAGAAGAGTTAGAAGAACCAAAAAAAGTCCAAAGAGAGCCACAAACATCTCCTCATGGATCCTCTTCATCTTTTACAGGTGAATCATCATCATCATCAGATTCTAGTTCAAAAGAAAAACTAAGAAAAATGAGAAGTTTGCAAGAGATTTATGAATCTACGAAAAATATTGAAAGTAACTTGAATTTGTTTTGTTTGTTCATGAATTTCCTTTATGTTTTAAAGAAGAGGTTCAAGAAGAGAAATCGAGATTAGCAATGCATGAAGAGATGGAAGCAATTGAAAAGAATAATACATGGGCACTAGTTAGTCTTCCCCATTGTCATAAAGCAATTGGGGTGAAGTAGGTATATAAAACCAAGAAAGATGCAATTGGCGAAGTCCAAAGATACAAGAGGAGATTAGTTGCTAAAGCTACAAACAAAAGGCCAAAATTAATTATAGCGAGGTATTTGCTCATGTTGCTCGTTTGGAAACGATTAGGTTGATGATTTCTTTGGTGGCACAAAACAAATGAAAGATTTACCAACTTGATGAGAAATCACTATTTTTGAATGGATTTGTTGAGGAGAAAAATTATGTTGAACAACCTTTGGGATATATGAAAAAGAGACATGGAGATAAAGTCTACAAGTTGAGAAATGCTCTCTATGGATTAAAGCAAGCACCGCGCGCGTGGAATGCCAAAATTGATAAATACTTTTGTGACAATAGTTTTCAAAAGTGTCCTTATGAGCATGCATTATATATAAAGATGGATGACAATGAAAGTGTGCTACTTGTTTGCCTTTATGTTGATGACTTGATCTTCAACAGCAATAATTCAATGATGTTTGATGAATTCAAGAGAAGTATGATTAAAGAGTTTGAAATGACTGAAATTGCTTGTCTCATTTCTTTGGCATTGAGGTCAAGTAAAGTAAAGATTGAATTTTTATTTCTCAAAGTAGTTATGCAAAGAAAATACTCAAGAAGTTCAAGATGAATTCTTGCAACCAGATAAACACACCTGTAGAAATTAGATTGGATTTAAGGAAGAGTGTTAATGGTGGAAATGTTGATCCAGCTTACTTTAAAAGTTTAGTTGGAAGTCTTCGATACCTTATCTGCACAAGGTCGGACATTCTTTATTGAGTTGGCTTAATTAGTAGATACATGAAAATACCGGATCAAACTCATCTTAGTGTGACGAAGAGGATTTTATGTTATATTAGAGGTACACTAAATAATAACTTTTTTTATTCTTGCACTAATTATTTTAGACTTGTTAGATATTCATATAGTGATTGAGGACGAGATTTGGATAAAAGGAAAAGTACCCCGAGTTATTGTTTTTTCATTGAAGGTACAACTTTTACTTGGTCATCTAAGAAGTGAGCAATTGTTACTTTCTCTACGTGTAAACCAAAGTATATAGCTACAAATTCAATGGTGTGTCATGCTATCTGGTTGAGGAACCTATTCGCACAGGGATCCTTGTTGATAACAGATCGACGATGGCATTGGCAAAGAACCCGGTGTTCCATGAAATGGGTAAACACATTGATATGCACTACCATTTTATTAGAGAACATGTGAAGAATGGAGAAGTGAAATTGGTGCATTACAAGACTCAAGATCAAGTTGTCGACATTTTTACGAAGCCATTAAAGCATGATATGTTTGGAAAATTGAAAATGATGCTAGGCATAAGAACCCAAGGAATTGGGTTTAAGGGGGGATGTTAGTTTTATAAACTCAATTCTTTAAAGGGTAGTTTTTATATTTTACTTTTGGGTTTATGATATAATATTGAAAAGTTAAGGTGTTAGATGGTATTTAAACTTGTATTTTGTGCATTTGAAGAGGCAGTAGAAGAGTCCAGAATATTTGAAGAAGTCTATTCATGCCTTTGGGAGATGTGTTCATGCACTGCTACGTGGAAAGATGAACAGACAAAAGTTAGTTTCATGCTTGGAGGCGGCTAGCCATGGAGTGAGCAGATTCAAGGGTCTCCGGCTTGAAAACAGAGGCATATAAAGAGCAAAGAGTTGCTTCCAAAACAAAGTATGTTTATGCAGAAAAATAGAAAAAAATCAGAGAGAAAAAAAATGTGTTGTTGCAAGAGGAAAATACAGCAACTATCTTAGGAGCTGAAGCTCTGTTTATGAGTTTTGAAAGTTATTTTTGTGTTGTTCTTGCTGAAAATTCAGATTAGCTTCCTCTTTATATTGCTTGATATTGTGATAATTCTTGATGAAATATAGAGGTGTTTCTTGAGTGAAATTGGTGTAGCAAATTTTTTTTTGCCTCTGTTTTACTTGATTTTGTGTACCTTTGGTGATTTATTTTACTTTCAATTCCCAACAAAGTTGGTATCAGAGCCTGGTTATGAAATTTGGATTTTTTTTGTTGAACCAAGGGTTTGCTATTTGTTTGTTATGACTATTATGAGTAATGTGCTTCAACACCAATTTCTCAAATTGCGGAACGATAATTATGGGAATTAGAGTATTCAAAGTAAGGTGTTGTTACAATCACAAGATTTTTGAAAAATTGTTGAAAAATGTTACAACGAGCTGACTACGGAGGAAGAGCAAACATTTAATGATGCTCAAAAGATGGTACTTAAGCCATCAAGGAAGACTTATAAGAATGTTTTATTCCTACTTTACCAATGTATTGACGATACCACTTTTGAGAAGATTTCTTCCACCACCACCTCGAAGCAAGCTTGAAATTTTTTTAATGAATATGCATAGAGGCATTGATAAAACAATTCGAGTTCATCTTCAAATATTGCGAAGTGAATTTGAAGGATTGAATATGAATGAAGCCGAGTCAATTTCGGAGTATTTTTCAATTGAATATTATGATATAATATTGAAAAGTTAAGGTGTTAGATGGTATTTAAACTTGTATTTTGTGCATTTGAAGAGGCAGTAGAAGAGTCCAGAATATTTGAAGAAGTCTATTCATGCCTTTGGGAGATGTGTTCATGCACTGCTACGTGGAAAGATGAACAGACAAAAGTTAGTTTCATGCTTGGAGGCGGCTAGCCATGGAGTGAGCAGATTCAAGGGTCTCCGGCTTGAAAACAGAGGCATATAAAGGACAAAGAGTTGCTGCCAAAACAAAGTATGTTTATGCAGAAAAACAGAGGAAAAATCAAAGGGAAAAAATGTGTTGCTGCAAGAGGAAAACACAACAGTTGTCTTCGGAGCTGAAGCTCTGTTTGTGAGTTTTGAAAGTTATTTTTGTGTTGTTCTCGCTGAAAATTCATATTAGCTTCTTCTTTGTATTGCTTAATATTGTGATCATTCTTAATGAAATATAGCAAATTTTTTTTTGCCTCTGTATTACTTGATTTTGTGTACCTTTGGTGATTTATTTTGCTTTCAATTCCCAGCGCTTTCAACTCCACGTTTTCTCTTGCTTCAAGACAAGCTCATCCTTCTTCCATACACGTTCACTTGCCGGGGAATACAAGAGAAGAAGGATAAAAGTGTGATCTACAACAGAATTTCAAACACACTGCAATGATATCATATTATCTTATCTGTTACTTTGAATACTTAGAATCCTACTTGTACTCAATTACCTTGTAAATCTCCATAAATACCTTTTTAACCATACATTGCAATATATAGAAAAATCCAATTGGTTTTATGTTTTTTTTCACACTCTGAATGTCAAAAAGGCCCTGGGAAAGTTCTAATAGCAATTACATAAAATGTAGTACGGAAACAAAAGTTGAATTCTGATAGAAGAATAATCAACCAGAGCAAGATGGCTGCATTCGACAAAGCTGGTTGCGCAATTACGCCTCAACCAATCCAAAAAAAAAAAAAGATTAAAAAGTTCTAGTTCTTCTTTCAAAACTCATACCCAATCATAGTAAACAATCAAAAATTCGACAAGAACTAACATATTAATTTAAACTTGTTTCTAATCCTTTCATAAATGAAAGAATCCAAAAAACACAATTTTTAACCACAGAAACGATGCAGATTAATAAAGTTGATCGATTTAGAAAGACAATAGAGAGAGAGAAACAGAGCGACTACTCAAATTTTGTTATGAATTCAATTGAAAAGAGGTAGAAGTGAGTTCAGTGACACAGAGAGGCTTTGGCAAAAAAGATTCAAAAAATCGGGTTGTGAAAAGAGTGGCTCAAATTAAAAAATGACTAATTGATAGGGGAAAAATATAGATTTTTGGTGCGTGGTGAATGCGCAAGTATGCAATATTTACTTTTAGAATTTCATATAGTTGAGTCTAACACCTTTTCTATGAAGATTGCAAATAATACACTTCAGAGTACAAAATATCCATTGTGTCTAACACCTTTTCTCTGAAGTGTTTTTATTGAATTCAAATAGTTCACAAATTGCATAACCCAAGTCAAAGTTTATTATTGCTAGACCAAAATGAATAACACGTTTAAGCATATCCGGAGAATTCCTAGTTTCTACATAGGAATCCCAAAATAACATCTTCGAACACACGGTAAGAGGAAAAGAACTCATATATCAGATTTGATGCAAAAACTTTACTATCCAACGCATGCCATGACAAGAACAAACTTAATGCACTTACAACCTAAAACTTATCATTCGCACTTAACTACGTCTAAAGTAAATAATTCTACTTGTTAACTCATTTACTACAGGGCAGTTGAGGGTGACTGCAATAAAAGTCATAGCAAGGAATTCTGGTGAGAAGTAAGATAAATAATAGAAAATTATTCAAAGAGTAGCCAAAAGTATATTATGGGCTTGTTTGTTTTGCATATCAAAAAATAGTATTTAGAAAAGTGTGTTTTGGTATTTTCTGACACGAAGGACTTATTTGATGATATGATTCCAAAAATAATTTTATAGAATTGAAAATAATAAAATATGTTTGGACAGTAACACAAAAAAATAATTGATTGACTGTTTGATATACAAAAGAGAAGTCTCACATTATCTCCATGCTTTCCTTTGATATATATATCATATATTAATACCATTTTATAACCTAAAGTGTCACCGGTTGATAAGGTAGCCTCAAATTTTTTGCATGTCTTTGTTTGGCAACCAGCAGGATCCTAGCAAACGGAGAAGACAGCAATAGGAAGTGTCAAATACAACAATGCGAAAAAAAAAGTATTACACAAGAGGATATGTGACCCCAGCAGACATGCTTCTCTCTCTCTCTCTCTCTCTCTCACACACACCCCCCCACACCCACACCCACACCCACACCACACACAATGGGAAGAAGAAAGAAGGGAAAAGTAGGGAGAGTCTTCTTATTGTTCCAAATCCAAAGGACGAATATCTCATGTACTCGATCAAAGGATTAACGCCACCTAAAATCGACCCACAAGCCCGTAACAAAGGACACAAACCCTAACTCAAAAAGGCTATGAATAAGAAAAAATAGAGCAATATATGGTTACCATACCTGAAATCAACGATGGAAGGGTCTTTGGATGTGGTTATCACTGTCGGTGAAGCATTATCACAGGATCGGTGTGAAGAGACCTCCTCCCAATTCTCTCCAGTGTCTCGACCTCTTGTTTATGCCTCAGTTGTCTGTTCAAGATAAATGAAAAAAGGAAATAAAATACCTTTTATATGGTACGTTTAAGTGAACAGTAAATGAAGCTCCATGTTTTCATTGTTGTCCAAACCGTTTGAGACCATTTTAGGAGGAAACACAGAAAACATCATTTAGCTGTTTCTAAAAAATGGTTGTTTTGGAGAGAGTGTTTTCTAAAATTTGAAAATGGAAATAACTAACCAAACATATTTTTGTTGGTTTCGTTGTTCCGCAAAACAAAAAACTATTTTTGAATTATAAACCAAACATGCCCTAGATTTTTTTGATCTTGCGAGTGTGTTTGGTTCCACATGACACAAGGCGGATAAGAGAGTAAATATTAAATTAGTTTGAATAAAATGATCTACATTTTTCACGTTTAAATTTTGGTTATAATAAACCCAAGACAATTATTCGTGTCCCGGATAAACAATAGCGTTAATGCCATACCATATAGACTAAATTATCCGAGAAAAATAATTTAAAGAGATTAGTCAATTTTTTTGCTCTTTTTGTTCGAGTCCAACAAACTTTGAAGATAAACTAACACGAGACTTACATAGAATATGTGATCTTACAGCAATTTCAAAAATTAAAAAAATATTTCCAGGTAATTTATTCTTGCTCCACAAATAAAAGAACGATAAACAAACAAAAATTATTCAGATAAATTGAATATATCACATTCAAAAATTCAATTTGGTGTCAAAGATTAGGTTACAATTTACCAAATCAAAGCAATCCGTCTAGTAAATAATCCAACCAAATCTGGACACCCTAAATTTCTTGCATCATTCTTCCCCATCTTACCATCTTATAAAACAATAATATTATTGCTGACATTCAATATGTTTCCTTCCCTCCACCTTTCCTCTTTCTTCTTTTAACAAAATTTTGATTTATTTAATTAACAGAACTCTAATCAATAACTAACACATTTACCTTTTTAAATTCCCTCACTAACCATATTAGTGTCTCACCCAACAACTTACTGATATATCTATGCAGTTACTTAATTATTTTATCTTTACATGGTTAATTAAGTTATTGTTCACAACAACGGTAATCATTTGTAACAATTTTTTTTATTTCATTTCTAACAATTTTTTTAGAATCAATCTTGATGATACATAAATTGGTTTTATGCACCACATGTCGAGTAATTAATAATTAATGTAGTAATTAAGTAAAACGAGAGTAACACAAGCAAGACAAAATATAGAGTAATTTGGTTGACGTAACCTATTCCACTATAAAGAGTTATGATGGCATGGTGTTTTATTACTTCGAGGAGTTTAAGGAGATCAGGGGAGAGTAATGGAGGTACAGGCTAAGAGAGAGAGAGAGAGAGACACACACACACACACAGATATGAGAGTGATAACAGATGTATTCGATGCCCCCCAAATATTGGCGGGACTTACAATTTATAGTACCTCTTAACACACTGAGACGCATTTTCAGTAATTAAGTGATTAATATGGTGGAACTAGCGCTATCTTCTCAACGATGAGACAGTTGAGAAGCTCTCCTTAAGATTAGGTCAAAGAATGATGTGATGGTTGACTATTTTTAAGGCAGTGTAAATGAGGCTCTTCCGATGACGCTCCCTATTCTTTAGTGATGTACCTCCTCGAAATTGATGTACTTGTTGGATCTTTTTTAGTTGGACTCTTAATTCTAGTTAGGCTCGGGCCTGACACAGTAAATCTATAAGACGTATTATCTTATTTTTAAGGTTCACTTAATTTTATTTTAATTGTGAGAATAGATGAGTACATCCTAATTTTATATGCACAGCTAAATACTAGTAGTCTATATTCGACAGTGCTATAGTCAGCTAAGTGAACTTAAACTATTCTGCTTTCAAAATGATTATAGCTGTTGAATATCTAGGCTTGTTTATTATCAAAAAAAAAAAAATGATTATAGCTGTTGAATAACTATTCTTGTCTTGCTCTATTCTACACCCTATTCAACCCTACATTCAACTTTGGAGTGCTGTTTTATATTTCCTTTCAATCAACGTGCATGAAGAATAGCCGTCAACACTTCTCATTCTACAATGGCAGACTTTGTCTCGCAGTATCAATAGACTTTGGGGTGCTGTTTGGTGCAGCATGTATCTCTACTATTAAACTCTTCTACTACCGCTATACACCAACCACTAAGTCACTCACTATATAAAGGCCTTCAAGAAGAATAACCAAAGCACACCAAGAACGTAAAAACAATAGTACTGTGAGAGATAACAGAGAGACATGGAGATGTTCAAGGTGTTGATGTCCCTTGCTTTGCTTTCTGTGGTGGCAGTGTTTTTGCGTCTGTATAAGGCTCTGGTGACTGAGCCAGCGAGGGTTAGAAGGATACTGAAGAAGCAGGGAATAGGCGGACCACCACCAAGTTTTCTACTCGGTAATATGATGGAGGTCAAGAAACCAATCGATGCGGCCGCAAAAGCTACTAAATCCGCCGCCAATAATGGAACCCAACTCGACCACAACTGGGTTGCCACTCTCTTTCCATTCTTCGAGAAGTGGAGACAAATATACGGTATATTACACAACAAAATCATCATCATTACGGTCTCAGGTTTCATATTCACTGCTAGGAAGCAAAATATAAGCATTGACTAACTTTTTTTCTCATGTGTTTTACAGGTGAATTGTTTGTGTTTTCTCTTGGTAATTCACAAATAATGTATGTGAATCACCCTGATTTGATAAAAGAGATAACCACGCATACAACCTATGACTTGGGTAAACCTTCATATCACCGAAAAGAGTTTGGTCCTTTGCTTGGCGATGGCATTCTTACCACAAATGGACCTACCTGGGCATATCACAGAAAAGTCCTTGCTCCTGAATTGTACATGGAGAAAATCAAGGTGTGTGATCACATGATAATGCTGTTTTCAAACCTCTTTGTTTGCTTTGTTTGATGGACTAAAAGTCCTCTATGCCGAACTCAAATTCTTGCAGGGAATGATAAGCCAAATATCAGAGTCTGTAGTTATTCTGGTTGACGCATGGAAGAACAAAATTGATTCTGAGGGTGGACTTGCAGATATAAACATTGACGAGTACATGAGAACCTTTTCGGGAGATGTGATTTCAAGAGCTTGTTTTGGTAGCAATTATGTTAAGGGAAAAGAGATTTTCAACAGACTTAAAGTTCTCCAGGAGGCTACTTCTGATAAAGTTTTNATTCTTCGAGAAGTGGAGACAAATATACGGTATATTACACAACAAAATCATCATCATTACGGTCTCAGGTTTCATATTCACTGCTAGGAAGCAAAATATAAGCATTGACTAACTTTTTTTCTCATGTGTTTTACAGGTGAATTGTTTGTGTTTTCTCTTGGTAATTCACAAATAATGTATGTGAATCACCCTGATTTGATAAAAGAGATAACCACGCATACAACCTATGACTTGGGTAAACCTTCATATCACCGAAAAGAGTTTGGTCCTTTGCTTGGCGATGGCATTCTTACCACAAATGGACCTACCTGGGCATATCACAGAAAAGTCCTTGCTCCTGAATTGTACATGGAGAAAATCAAGGTGTGTGATCACATGATAATGCTGTTTTCAAACCTCTTTGTTTGCTTTGTTTGATGGACTAAAAGTCCTCTATGCCGAACTCAAATTCTTGCAGGGAATGATAAGCCAAATATCAGAGTCTGTAGTTATTCTGGTTGACGCATGGAAGAACAAAATTGATTCTGAGGGTGGACTTGCAGATATAAACATTGACGAGTACATGAGAACCTTTTCCGGAGATGTGATTTCCAGAGCTTGTTTTGGTAGCAATTATGTTAAGGGAAAAGAGATTTTCAACAGACTTAAAGTTCTCCAGGAGGCTACTTCTGATAAAGTTTTGTCCATTGGTATCCCTGGAATAACGTATGTTCTTCACTATGATTTTTTCCATCTATTTCTTCATCCTACAAATATCAAATACTGTTCTTTGGATACAACGTTGATGCTAATTAGTTTATTCCTATATATTTCAGATATCTTCCAACAAAGACTAACAGAGAAGCATGGGCACTAGAGAAAGAGATTCATAATTTGATCCTAGAGGTGGTGAAGGAGAGGAAGGAAACTGGGGCTGAGAAGGACCTTTTGCAAATGGTCATGGAAGGCGCTGAAAATGGTGAAATGAACCAAAAAGAAATAGACCAATTCATTGTTGCTAACTGCAAAAACGTATACTTGGCAGCACATGAGGCTAGTGCAATTGGGGCATCATGGTGTCTAATGCTCTTGGCCTCAAACCCAGAATGGCAAGATCGAGTTCGTGCTGAGGTCCTTGAAATTACCGGTGGTCAAACACCAGATGCTGATATGCTCCGTAAAATGAAACAGGTATACTATCTTTGTCAGATTTTAAATTTGATGCGACAAGATTAATAAATTAGATATGAAACTCACTTATAATTGATGGGTTTAAGTGATAATAGATAATCTCGTCAATTAAATGAATAGATATCAACCCTATTAAACATGATTTTTACACGAGTTATAATTGACACAATGCGAAATCAACCATACACAATTTTAAATTATAGAGCTACGAGTTCAAAAATTTTGACATGACATAACTCAAAAGGTTTAGGAACACGACTCAATGCTAAAATAGACCTGTTTTGCAGCTAACTATGGTCCTTCAAGAAACGTTGCGTCTTTATCCATCTGGGCCTGCATTGGCAAGGGAGGTTTTGAATGATGTGACAATCGGGGGTTATCAAATACCGAAGGGTGTCATCCTTTGGACCATGGTTGTGACAATGCACACTGAACCTGAATTCTGGGGACCCGATGTCTTGAGTTTTAACCCAGAGAGGTTCGCAAACGGAGTCAATGCTGCGTGCAAGCTTCCACACGGCTTCTTGCCTTTCGGATTCGGGCCACGAATCTGTGTTGGGCAGCACTTGGCCATGGTTGAACTGAAGATGCTAATTGCTTCCCTTGTGTCCAACTTCTCTTTCACTCTCTCTCCCAAGTATGTCCACTCTCCGGCTCTGAAATTGGTGATAAAGCCTGAATTTGGAGTTGACCTTCTGATGAAGAAGCTCTAAGCTGCACCTTTAGATACATTTTCTTCCAAGAGATAACTAGTTGCAGTCCGGGCAACAAAACTTATGTTGATATAAGGGGAGAAAACATCTTCCTTAATTTTAAGCCCACTATTGTATTTTTTGTTTGTTCTTTAAACTGTTTGATATTACCTTTAAAAATGGTGTATGATTTCATATGTAATCCAATGATGCATCTCTCTTTTTTGAATATTTTAGATTTCGCTAATTTTTTCATCATATCGCACAAAATGTTGGTCATGTGATGTATTTCCCAAAAGATGTGATGTTTGAAGTAAGTTTTTGTCCAAAAACAAGGAAAAAGGGATCTCATCCATCTAGTTTGCCCCTTAAAAGTGGCCTAGATATTCAACTCATTTTCTATCATAGAATTCTCCAAGATAGAGTCACGTTGAATCTATCCATCCCAAGTAAACTCCTGGTGTCTATAATCACCTATTAGCCATAAATATCAATTAAATCTGAAAGACAAAAGTAAGAATTGAATTATGTTCGAATTTATAGTTTATCTCAGACTAACTCTACACTACACTATTAGACTGCCTATGCGAGTTCTTCAACTTCATTAAATGTCTTGTTGGGATCAGATTAGTAATTGAACTTGGATGTGGGAGAACCCCAAAATGAAAGCAAACCCCCCTTATACCTTTCTCATTATCCTTTCTCGCCTGCTAATAAATGAAAGAAATTAATATGCCCGACTATACAAGGTTATATATATAGTAAAGTAAGATACCGTTGCAATCATAAACTTATGACGAGTTTTTCATGTTTCCAATCATTTCGAAATTGTTATTCCAACAAACCAAAATGATGTTCATGTCTCTGATCGTTCTGTTAAATTTTTTAAAATTCGGTAGAATTCTCCTACTTGTCGAACTTTTAGAATCAATTTTTTTTTTGACTCTATATGCGTCATCACCGAGAAAATATTGAATGTAATAGTGATATCACGTTACTATTGTCATATGGTCTCAAAATCTAATAACAAATCAAGATCTAGGCAAGTGAACACTACTTAATTTAGTGACTACCCTACTGCAAATTCCTCCACCAAATCCAAACATTATTGGTTACTAGTGATTTTTTGAATCAAAAAGTTGGCCGATGGTACTGTGGAATGCTATAAAGTGTGGCTCCTCACCAAAGGTTTCAACCAACAATAATGTATTGACTACAATGAAACATTTAGTTTCGTCATCAAACCCGCCACTATTTGGACAGTTTTATGCTTCGCCATCGGGCATGGATAAACCATTCGACAATTGGCTTTCTCCATGGCACACACTCAATGAAGAAGTCTATATGAGCCAACCTCCAGGCTTTGTGGATTAGTGTAATCTTTCTCATGTTTTTTGCCATCGAAAATCATTGTATGGTCTTAAACAAGTTCCACAAGTTAGGTTTGCTCGCCTCACTACTTTTTTACTCCACTACAAAATTGTTGCCTCGCACATGGATCCTTCTTTGATTATTTTCTCTATCAACACATCAATTGCATATGCTTTCATTTATGTGGATGATCTCATCATTACGGGTAGCTCTTCTTTTTTTCTATCCTCTCTTATTACTCATCTCGATGCGAAATTCACCTTAAGGCTTAGGTCACCTAAACTTCTTTCTTGGCATCAATGCTCTTCACTCTCCCACTAGTTTGCACCAAAGTCAAAGACAATGCATTGACAACGCATATGTATCAAATACAGAAAAAATTTCTTTAAAAATCGTACAAAACGGAATTAAGATTTCCTTTTGAGATCGCTCTAGTTTGATTTCCCCTCAACACGAACGCAGAAAACAGAAGACAGACACAGAAGGTACGTATCTCACTAAACCTCACAATCTTTTATCGTATATCCCCAAACGCCAAAAATTTGGATGCAATGTGGGTTGCAAAAACCTCAGAACTTTTGCTCTCTTTTTTAGTCTCTCTCAAAACGTGAGTAATGAATTGATGTTGATTTAGAAAGTGTAGACGTCTTTATATAGGTTATGATAGAAACACTGAGGAGAAATAAGAATCGGGTTTTCAACGAGTCTAGAATTCCTATGTCCAATCCAGAACAAATATCCTACAACTCATTAATAATAAGTCAGTCCACTTAAAACTTATTGTTGATCTCCTAAACCTTATCTCAAAATTATATTCGAGTTCCTTATTATCATATGCTTAATAATCTCACTATTTTTAAAATTTTAAATGTCTATCAATTAAATAAATTATTAACAATTATATTTAATTGACTTATTTTATTCTTTGAGACTTTACCACTCAACTTATTTGTCATGTAGGATAATTAAATCCACATGTAGGGTTTAATATGAACAAAACTTATGACCTTCCTCAAGAGGACATCATCAACCCATTTAAATACTAGGATATAGTTTCCTTTAATAATTAATTTTTACCATACAAATAACATTGTCTCTCAATTCACCGCGTTGATTGACTCAATATGAATATCACTCTTTGATGAATTAAAGTGACAAACATTATATGCACGCGACAATTAAATATTTTGAGATTAAGAATATAAGCAATCATAGTAATCATGAGATATTTATTATCTTATTGAATTAGTAAAAAATAATAACTTCAACGTGAATTTGTTCAATACACAAAGTGTAAGAATGCAATAATCTGAGATATCAAATAGTCTTCTACAGTCAAGACAAACTATGTCAGAATATCACACTATAATATATTAATGGTATGTCCAATTTTATCTAGGATTGTGAAACTATAGTCATATTATACAACAACCCAATAATTTGGTATTGTGTGCATAAACTGAACTCTACATATCAGATTATCTACAATGTAAAATATAAGACACACATGCATACCATATATTAAATATAATACAAATATTTTGTTTATATACATTCTCAATAAAATGGAAAGAACAAACTTCTATTAATTAATAAAACAAGTTTCACTACAAAAAAGAAAGTTTTTAATATACTACTCTATCAATGATTACGGACAACTCTTCTTTTTTTCTATACTCTCTTATTACTCGTCTTGATGTGAAATTCACCTTAAGACTTGGGTCACCTACACTTCTTTCTTGGCATCAAAGTTCTTCCTCTCCCACTAGTTTGCACCTAACTCAAAGACAATACATTGTCATTCTCCTCAAATGCTACAACATGGATAGTGCCAAACCTATCTGCAACCCATGCTCTCCCAAAATGCAATTACGCAAACCTGAGGAAACTACCTTTGAAGACCCCTTTCTTTATAGGAGCATTGTTGGCACATTGCAATATGCCACTAGTATCCGATTGAACATCTCTTATTTCATCAACAAATTGTGTTAAGTTATGCACTAGCCCTCTGTAGCTCACTAGGATACAGTCAAGCGTATTCTCCAGTATCTCAAAGACACACTAACCATGTCCCTACCCAGTTTTTGTTCCTTGAACTTCAGAATTTTAGCCTACTCTGATGCCCATTAAGTAGGATGTACAGATGCTCGTAGGTCTATTGATGGTTTTGCTATATTTCTAGGACCTAACTTCAGCTCCTGGTGCTCTAAGAAACATAAATATGTTGCTCATTCTAGCATCAAGCCAGAATATCGTTCACTCGTGGATGCCACAGTTGAATTATCCTGGACAATCTCTTTTAACTAAATTGAAGATCCCCCAACCATCTTGTTCTTTCCTATGGTGTGACAAAATTGGGGCTACCTATCTCATAGCCAACACCATGTTTTACAATCGGATGAAACTATTCACTTTATGTGAGAAACTATTCGCCAAAGCACTTCAAGTCCATTACATGTCTACTAAAGATCAAATTGCCGATGTCTTCACGAATCCCCTTTCAACTCCACGTTTTATCTTGGTTTGAGACAAGTTCATCCTTCTTCTAGATGCGATTCATTTGCCAGGGATTATAAGAGATGAATGATAAAAATGTGATATGCAACAGAATTTCAAACACATTCCAATGATATCATATTATCTTATCCGCTACTTTGAATACTTATTTTTGGAATGAAGACACGTGTCATCGGTATCATTGATCCCTGTTATCGAGATCACGTACCCATCGGGTCACATGTCCTCTCTACCCCGAGGTACTTATCATGTGATCGAGTGGCATCCAGTACGCTTTTATGTACCGACACATACCCTTGGTTTGATATGGTACATCGGTCGCTAGGCCTCCCCCTCTCGGATTCAAGATGTACCTATTCCTCAGTTCCGAGATGTACCTCTTCCTCGGCTTCGAGATGTACCTCTTCCTCGGCTCTGAGATGTACCTCTCTCTCGGTACCGAGATGTACCCCTCTGATCCAGGATGAAGTTCTCTGCTCCAGCAGAGGCTATTGATGCACTGGTCACTAGCCTCAACTAGGCTAGGTTAGCTATCATGACCTCGTCTTACACAATCGATGTCAGAAGGCACAGGAAGACAGGGGTCACAGCCAATGAAGAATGGACGCGTGGCATATTGTGTCACATCAGAGACAGAAAGACCGCATGGCCTTGCTGACACGCGACTTGGGAAAGCAAGCATTTAATTACGTCATTTCCTTGATGAGACTGCATTCAATGTGGTAAGACTTAGAAGTGAAAGACAATAAATGTCTCTAAGGCTGGACATTTATTGCGTCCTCCCCGAGGGGAGTTCATTGAACAGTCGGCAGATCGATGACACAGTATTGATTGCTCGGGATTCTGAGCAGTTAAAAGAGAAGACATTTCTTATCAGAATCAGTGCGCAAAGATTAAAAAGTTCTAGTTCTTCTTTTAAAACTCATACCCAATCATAATAAGCAAACAAAAATTTGACAAGAACTAAGAGATTAATTTAAACATGTTTCTAATCTTTTCATTAATGAAACAATCCAAAAAACACAATTTGCAACCACAGAAACAAAGTAGATTAATAAAGTTGATCGATTTAGAAAGACAATAGATAGAGAGAGAATCAGAGCAACCGCTCACATATTGTTATGAATTCAATTGAAAAGAGGTAAAAGTAAGCTCAGTGACACAGAGAGCCTTTGGGGATAAAGTTTCAAAAAATCAAGTTGCGAAAAGAGTGGCTCAAAAATGAAAAACGACCAATTAATAGAGGAAAAAATATAGATTTNTCGAGATGTACCTCTTCCTCGGCTCTGAGATGTACCTCTCTCTCGGTACCGAGATGTACCCCTCTGATCCAGGATGAAGTTCTCTGCTCCAGCAGAGGCTATTGATGCACTGGTCACTAGCCTCAACTAGGCTAGGTTAGCTATCATGACCTCGTCTTACACAATCGATGTCAGAAGGCACAGGAAGACAGGGGTCACAGCCAATGAAGAATGGACGCGTGGCATATTGTGTCACATCAGAGACAGAAAGACCGCATGGCCTTGCTGACACGCGACTTGGGAAAGCAAGCATTTAATTACGTCATTTCCTTGATGAGACTGCATTCAATGTGGTAAGACTTAGAAGTGAAAGACAATAAATGTCTCTAAGGCTGGACATTTATTGCGTCCTCCCCGAGGGGAGTTCATTGAACAGTCGGCAGATCGATGACACAGTATTGATTGCTCGGGATTCTGAGCAGTTAAAAGAGAAGACATTTCTTATCAGAATCAGTGCGCAAAGATTAAAAAGTTCTAGTTCTTCTTTTAAAACTCATACCCAATCATAATAAGCAAACAAAAATTTGACAAGAACTAAGAGATTAATTTAAACATGTTTCTAATCTTTTCATTAATGAAACAATCCAAAAAACACAATTTGCAACCACAGAAACAAAGTAGATTAATAAAGTTGATCGATTTAGAAAGACAATAGATAGAGAGAGAATCAGAGCAACCGCTCACATATTGTTATGAATTCAATTGAAAAGAGGTAAAAGTAAGCTCAGTGACACAGAGAGCCTTTGGGGATAAAGTTTCAAAAAATCAAGTTGCGAAAAGAGTGGCTCAAAAATGAAAAACGACCAATTAATAGAGGAAAAAATATAGATTTTTGGTTAGTAGTGAATGCACAAGTATGCAATAGTTTTAGAATTTCATAAAGTTGGGCAAAAGTATAGGTTAATTTCAAAAACCACGCCAAAAGATTGCAAATAATATACTTCATAGTACAAAGTATCCATTGTGTCTAACACCTTTTCTATGGAAGTATGTTTATTGAATTCAAAGAGTTCACAAATTGCATAAGTCAAGTTAGAGTTTATAATTGCTAGAGCACCATAAATACCTTGTTTAAGCATATCTTGAGGAATTCCAATTTTTACATAGGAATCCCAAATAACAAGTTCGAACATGCGCTAAAAGGAAAAGAACTCATCAGATTTGAAGCAAAAAATGTTGGAACATATCTTTGATACCATTTGTTAGTTTTGCACAGTGGATAATTAATACAAATAATATTTTTTGAAAAATAGGAAAACAATAAAAAATAATACAAAAATATAAAGTGGTTTGATACAGTATACCCACCTTAGTGTACCGTACCTACATTTATGGACCAATAATATACATTGATATATTATTCACTAAAATTTGATTATTTGGTAAACTAATTACGTAATACACATCCCTATTTATAAGGATAAAATATTATAACACAACTTATTCAAATACAACTTGATATTTGTGTTTCTTATCACATATCTAATATACCAATTCATTGTATATTAAAATTCTTCTAATATAATCTTATTCAATATAGAGTTCTCACATTAATTGTTCAACAAATTCTCATTTTTCATGATAATTAGAGAGTTTGAATCAAATTCCAACAGTCTCCCTTGAACTAAACTCTTCAAATTGGGTCATTCTCAACATCAAGTTTAGCACCATTAATTCTGACCCACCAATTTTTTCACACCCCGTGCAAACCTGCTCTTCTGAGTCGTCACAATCCCCTCTGTCTTTCAAGAGCCAGTATCATCTATGTATCTCTGTCTGCGTCTTACCTATTCTTGAGAGGTCTCAATGGCCTAGTGACTCATAATCCAAGAGACACTACATCATAACTATTGGGTTTATGTCAGCCCAATAGCTCTCAAAACATTGGAATACCTCGACTTGAACTCTTAGAGCCCAAATTTTTGAAAAAACATCTTCAATATATCACATGTGCTAATTCTTGAAATTCAAAAAATCAGGAAGCAACTTAGTCTTCCGTTTAGTTTCATACCAAGTTTAATTTTTTTCCTATGAAACTAAACAAAAATATGAATTATACATACATGGAAAGAGAGTCTTCTTCAACATGAACACCAACTTGATCATTGAATTGCCAANTGAAACTAAACAAAAATATGAATTGTACATACATGGAAAGAGAGTCTTCTTCAACATGAACACCAACTTGATCATTGAATTGCCAACAACATGCTTTGATTGTTACACCAGAATTGTCAATTTAGCTCTGATTGTTCTACTAGGATCATCAATTTAACTCTGATTGTTGCATCAGGAGCGTCATCTGGTTTTGATACCACTTGTTGGAACATAACTTTGATATCACTTGTTGGTTTTGCACAGTAGATAATTAATACAAATAATAATTTTTAGAAGATAGAAAAATAATAAAAAATGACACAAAGATATAACATGGTTCGTTACAGCAAACTCACTTTGATATACCGTACCTACATCCATTGACTAAAAATCTACATCGATATATTATTCATTGAAATTTGATCATCTGATAAATGATTACATAATATGCATCCCTCTTTATAAGAATAAAATATTATAACCCAACATATTCAAATACAACTTGATATTTTTGTTTCCTATCACATATCTAATATATCAATCCATTGCATATTAAAATTCTTCTAATATAATCGTATTCCATATAGGATTCTCACATTAATTGCCTATTAAATTCTCCTTTTTCACGACAATTAAAAAATTTGAGTCATATTCCCAAAAAAAATTTAAAAAAAAAAACTTCACTATCTAACTTAATGCACTTACAACCTAAAACTCAACGTTTGCACATAACTACGTCTAAAGTAAAAACTTCTACTTGTTAGCTCATTTACTACAGGACGGTTGAGGGTGACTGTCAATAAAAGTCATACCGGGGAATTCTGGTGAGAAGTAAATTAAATAATAGAAAATTATTCAAAGTGTAGCCAAAAGTACATTAGATTTTTTTAATCCTACGAGTGTGTTTGGTTCCACACGACGCGAGGCGGATGAGAGAGTAAAGATTAAATTAGTTTGAATATAATAATCTACATTTTTCATGTTTAAATTTTAGCTTATAATAAACCCAAAAGATTAACAATAGCATTAATGCCATATAGGTGGGATAAATTTATCCAATTGGGTGGGGAAAAGTAGAGATATACATGATATATGGGTCTGGTTGATTATTATGAGAAGACTAAATTATCCGAGAAAAATAATTTAAAGAGAGTAGTTTTTTTTTTTTTTTGCTCTCTTTGTTGGAGTCCAACAAACTCTGAAGATAAACTAACA
Source organism: Ilex paraguariensis (assembly GCA_963454935.2). Lineage (NCBI taxonomy): Eukaryota > Viridiplantae > Streptophyta > Magnoliopsida > Aquifoliales > Aquifoliaceae > Ilex > Ilex paraguariensis. The sequence goes on from CAUOFW020005347.1 coordinate 108,341, forward strand.
CCAGATTTACGTTGGATATTTGATCTTACATCAATTTCAAAAATTCAATCAATATTTTGAGGTAATTTTTTCCGACTCCACAAATTGAAGAACGATAAACAAATTAGAATTATTTGGATAAATTGAATATCTCATATTCAATTGGATGTCGAAGATTAAGTTACAAGTTACCAAATCAAAGCAATCCATTTAGTGAATAATTCAACCAAATCTGGACATCCTTGATTTCTTGCATCGTTCTTCCCCATCTTACAATATTATAAAACAATCATATTATTGTTAAAACTCAATCTGTTTGCTTCCCTCTATCTTTTTTTTTTACAATCATANGTCTTACAATCTTATAAAACAATCATATTATTGTTGAAACTCAATCTTTTTGCTTCCCTCTATCTTTTTTTTTACAATCATATTATTGTTAACACGTGTATCTTTTTAAATTCTCCCACTAATCATATTAGGGTTTCACCCCAACTACTTGATTATATATCTATGCGCGCAGTTACTCAATCACTCTATCTCACACGATTAATTAAGGTATTGCCCACGACAAAAATAATCATTTCTATCAATTTTTTTATCAGTACTGTGCATTTTCTGGAATCAATCTATAAGACGTATTCTTTTATTTTTAAGTTTCGTTTAATTTTATTTTAATTGTGAAATAAAANATCAGTACTGTGCATTTTCTGGAATCAATCTATAAGACGTATTCTTTTATTTTTAAGTTTCGTTTAATTTTATTTTAATTGTGAAATAAAAGAGTACGTCCTAATTTTATATCCACCGAAAAATACTAGTAGTCTATATTCAACAGTGAGGTCAAATAAAGTCCATATTCAACAGTACTATAGTCAACTATAAGTGAACTTTAACTATTACGCTTTCCAAATGATTATAGCTGCTACACTCTATTCAACCCTACATTCAACTTTGGGGTGCTGTTTTATATTTCCTTTCAATCAACCTGCAGGAAGAATAGCCGTCGCCACTTCTCATTCCACAATGGCAGACTTCTGTCTCGCAGTATCAATAGACTTTGGGGTGCTGTTTGGTGCAGCATATATCTCTACTATTAAACTCTTTAAATACCGCCATACACCAACCACTAAGTCACTGGTTATATAAAGGCCTTGAACATGCCTAACCAAGCACACCAAGAAAGTAAAAGCAATAGTTGAGAGAGCGAATTAAGAACAGAAAAAAAAAAGAAGATAAGAGAGAGAACGGAGAGAGATGGAGCTTTTCAAGATGTTCATGTCCATTGCTTTACTTTCTGCGGTGGGGGTGTTTGTGCGTCTGTACAAGGCTCTGGTGACGGAGCCGGCCAGGGTTAGAAGGATACTGAAGAAGCAGGGAATAAGCGGACCACCACCAAGTTTTCTACTTGGTAATATGATGGAGGTCAAGAAGCCAATCGATGCGGCCGCCAAGGCTACTAAATCCGCTGCCAATAATGGAACCCAACTCGACCACAACTGGGTTGCCACTCTCTTTCCTTNGTAATATGATGGAGGTCAAGAAGCCAATCGATGCGGCCGCCAAGGCTACTAAATCCGCTGCCAATAATGGAACCCAACTCGACCACAACTGGGTTGCCACTCTCTTTCCTTTCTTCGAGAAGTGGAGACAAATATACGGTATATTACATTTACATAACAAAACCATCATCATCACCGTCTCATTTTTCATATTCAATACTATGATGTAAAATATAAGCATTGGTTAACTTCTTTTTCCTCATATCTTTTACAGGTGAATTGTTTGTGTTTTCTCTTGGTAATTCACAAATAATGTATGTGAATCACCCTGATTTGATCAAAGAGATAACCACACATACAACCTATGACTTGGGTAAACCTTCATATCACCGAAAAGAGTTTGGTCCTTTGCTTGGCGATGGCATTCTTACCACAAATGGACCTACCTGGGCGTATCACAGAAAAGTCCTTGCTCCAGAATTGTACATGGAGAAAATCAAGGTGTGTGAACATATATGATAATGCTGTTTTCAAACCTTTTTGGTTTGCTTTGTTTGATGAGACTAAAAGTCCTCTATGCCGAACTCAAATTCTTGCAGGGAATGACAAACCAAATATCAGAGTCTGTAGTTATTTTGGTTGATGCATGGAAGAACAAAATTGATTCCGAGGGTGGACTTGCAGATATAAACATTGACGAGTACATGAGAACCTTTTCCGGAGACGTGATTTCAAGGGCTTGTTTTGGTAGCAATTATGTCAAAGGAAAAGAGATATTCAACAGGCTTAAAGTCCTTCAGGAGGCTACTTCTGATAAAGTTTTATCAATTGGTATCCCTGGAATAACGTATGTTCTTCACTAATGATTTTTTCCATCTATTACTTCTTCCTACAAATATCAAATACTGTTCTTTGGATACAACGTTGATGCTAATTCGTTTATTCCTATATATTTCAGATATCTTCCAACAAAGGCTAACAGAGAAGCATGGGCACTAGAGAAAGAGATCCATAATTTGATCCTAGAGGTGGTAAAGGAGAGGAAGGAAACTGGGGCAGAGAGAGACCTTTTGCAAATGGTTATGGAAGGCGCTGAAAATGGTGAAATGAACCAAAAAGAAATAGACCAATTCATTGTTGCTAACTGCAAAAACGTATACTTGGCAGCGCATGAGGCTAGTGCAATTGGGGCATCATGGTGTCTTATGCTCTTGGCCTCAAACCCAGAATGGCAAGATCGAGTTCGTGCTGAGGTCCTTGAAATTACTGGCGGTCGAACACCAGATGCTGATATGCTCCGTAAAATGAAACAGGTATACTATCATTTCCAGATTTTAAACTTGATAGCACACAATTTGCAAATTAGGTATGAAACTCACATATAATTAACGGATTTAGATGATAAATGAATAGTCCCGTCAATTAATCAATTAAATGAATAGATATGAACCCCACAAAACATAATTTATATATGAGCTATATCTGAAACGATGAAAAATCAATCATCCATGATACGATACGACTTGTGAGTTTAAGAACACGATTGGGTGCTAAATTTGACCTGCTTTCCAGTTAACAATGGTCCTTCAAGAAACGTTGCGTCTTTACCCATCTGGGCCTGCATTGGCAAGGGAGGTTTTGAATGATGTCACTATCGGGGGTTATCAAATACCGAAGGGTGTCATCCTTTGGACCATGGTTGTGACAATGCACACTGAACCTGAATTCTGGGGACCGGACGTCTTGAACTTTAACCCGGAGAGGTTCGCAAATGGGGTCAATGCTGCGTGCAAGCTTCCACACGGATTCTTGCCTTTCGGATTTGGGCCACGAATTTGTGTTGGGCAGCACTTGGCCATGGTGGAACTGAAGATGCTAATTGCTTCCCTTGTGTCCAACTTCTCTTTCACTCTTTCTCNCGTCTTGAACTTTAACCCGGAGAGGTTCGCAAATGGGGTCAATGCTGCGTGCAAGCTTCCACACGGCTTCTTGCCTTTCGGATTTGGGCCACGAATTTGTGTTGGGCAGCACTTGGCCATGGTTGAACTGAAGATGCTAATTGCTTCCCTTGTGTCCAACTTCTCTTTCACTCTTTCTCCCAAGTATGTCCACTCTCCAGCCCTGAAACTGGTTATAAAGCCTGAATTTGGAGTTGATCTGCTGATAAAGAAGCTCTAAGGTCTGCACCTTTGGATACATTTTCTTCCAAGAGATAACTACTTTCAGTCCGCGGAACAAAACTTATGTTGATATAAGGGGAGAAAACATCTTTCTTAATTTGAAGCCCACCATTGTATTTTTTGTTTGTTCTTTAAACTGTTTGATATGATTACCTATTAAAAATGGTGTATGATTTCACATGTAATCCACGATGCATCTCTCTTTTTTGAATATTTCAGATTTCGCTATTGTTTTCACCATATCACACAAATGTTGGTCTTGTGATGTATTTCCCAAAAGATGTGATGTTTGAAGAAAGTTTTTGTTCGCACATGCGAAAAACAAGGAAAAAGGGAACTCACCCATCTAGTTTGCACCTTAAAAGTGGCATAGTTTGTAAACCACCCATTCAACTCCTTTCCCTGCCAAGTAAACTCCCGATGTCTATAATCACCCATTAGCCATAGATAGCAATTAAACTTAAGAGACAAAAGTAAGAATTGAATTTTAAATGTTTGAATTTATATTACATCTTAGACTAACTCTACACTATTAGACTACCTATGTGTGTTCGTCAACTTCGTTAAATGTCTCGTTGGGATCGGATTAGTAATTGAACTTGGATGTGAGAGAACCCACCTAATAGGAGCAAACCCCTCTTCTACCTTTCTTGAAATTAATATGTCCGAGTATACAAGGTTATCTACATAATAAAGTAAGACACCGTTTCAACCCTAAACTTATGTCGAGTTTTTCTCATCTCTGATATGTTGTTAAATTTTTCGAAATCCAATAGAACTCTCCTACATGTAGGACTCTTAGAATCTTCTCTCTTTTTTTTGACTCTGTATATGTCATTGTCGTGAAAATATTGAATATAACGATAATAACATGTCATTACTACCACATCGTATTATAATACAATAACAAATCAACATGTAGGCAAGTAAACCCTATTCAATTTAAAAACTACCCTATTCAATTCCTCTACCAAATGCAAACATTATGGTTTGCTGGTGAATTTTTCGTATAAAAAATTGGGCTGATGGTACCGTGGAACGCTATAAAGTGTGAATTGTCGCCAATGGTTAAAACCAACNATGTAGGACTCTTAGAATCTTCTCTCTTTTTTTTGACTCTGTATATGTCATTGTCATGAAAATATTGAATATAACGATAATAACATGTCATTATTACCACATCGTATTATAATACAATAACAAATCAACATGTAGGCAAGTAAACCCTATTTAATTTAAAAACTATCCTATTCAAATTCCTCTACCAAATGCAAACATTATTGTTTGCTAGTGAATTTTTCGAATAAAAAAGTGGGTTGATGGTACCGTGGAACGCTATAAAGTGTGAATTGTCGCCAATGGTTAAAACCAACAAGAATGTATCGACTACAATGAGAAATTTAGTCTCGTCATCAAACACGTCACTATTTGGACGGTCTTATGCTTCGCCATTGGGCATGGATGGATCATTCGACAATTGGCTTTCTCCATGGCACACCCAATGAAGAAGTCTATATGTGCCAACCACCGGGCTTTGTGGATGAGTGTTAATCCTTCTCGTGTTTATCATCTTTGGAAATCATTGTATGGTCTTAAACATACTCCACAAGCTAAGTTCGCGCACCTCTACGACATCAATTGCATATGTTCTAATTTATGATGATGATCTCATCATTACGGGAAGCTCTTCTTCCTTTATGTCCTCTCTTATTACTCGTCTTGATGCGAAATTCACCCTAAAAGATTTGGGCCACCTGCACTTCTTCTCTGGCATTGAAGTTCTTCGCTCTCCCACTAGTTTAGGCCCAACTCAAAGACAATACATTTGGACGGTCTTATGCTTCGCCATTGGGCATGGATGGATCATTCGACAATTGGCTTTCTCCATGGCACACCCAATGAAGAAGTCTATATGTGCCAACCACAGGGCTTTGTGGATGAGTGTTAATCCTTCTCATGTTTATCGTCTTTGGAAATCATTGTATGGTCTTAAACATACTCCACAAGCTAAGTTCGCGCACCTCTACGACATCAATTGCATATGTTCTAATTTATGATGATGATCTCATCATTACGGGAAGCTCTTCTTCCTTTATGTCCTCTCTTATTACTCGTCTTGATGCGAAATTCACCCTAAAAGATTTGGGCCACCTGCACTTCTTCTCTGGCATTGAAGTTATTCGATCTCCCACTAGTTTAGGCCCAACCCAAAGACAATACATTGTCGATCTTCTCAAACTCTGCAACATGGATGGTGCCAAACCTATCCGCAACCCATGCTCTCCCAAAATGCAATTGCACAAAACCGAGGATACTACCTTTGAAGACCCCCTCCTTTATAGGAGCATTTTTGGCGCCTTACAATATGCCACCATTACCCAATTGAACATCTCCTTTTTCGTCAACAAAGTGTGTCAAGTTATGCACCAGCCATCTGTTGCTCAATGGGATGCGGTCAAGTGCATTTTTTGGTATCTCAATGACACACTAACCATGACCATTTCCATTTGTCGCCCATTGAACTTCAGAATTTCAACCTACTCCGACGCTGATTAGGTAGGATATACAGGTGATTGTAGGTCTACTAGTGGTTTTCCATATTTCTAGGACCAAACCTCATCACCTGGCGTTGTAAGAAACAGAAATGTGTTGCACGTTCTAGCACTGAGCCAAAATACTGTTTACTCGGGGATGCCACAATTGAATTATCCTAGACACAATCTCTATTAACTGAATTGAAGATCCCCCAACCAACTTGTCCTCTCCTATGGTGTGACAACTTTGGGGCTACCTATCTCACAACCAATCCTGTCTTTCAAAATCGGATGAAACACGTTGAAGTAACATTTCATTTTATGCGTGAGAAATTACACGCCAAAGCACTTCAAGTCAATTACATGTCTACTAGGGATCAAATTGCCGTTGTCTTCACGGAGCCCCTTTCGTTTTCTCTTGCTTCAAGACAAGCTTAACCTTCTTCCAAACACGCTTCACTTGCCGGGGCATATCAGTGATGAAGGATAAAAGTGTGATATGCATGCAACAAAATTTCTCATATTATCTTGTCAGCTACTTTGAATACTTAGAATCCTACTTGTACTCAATTACCCTGTAAATCTATAAATACTTCTGTAACCATACAATATAGCAAAATTCAATTGGTCTTATGCTTTTCTCATACTCTGATGTCAAAAAGGCCCTGTGAGAGTTCTGATAGCAACCACATAAAATGTAGTACGAAAACAAAAGTTGAATTTTAACAGAGAATAACCAACCAAAACTTGATAGCTATATTCAACAAAGTTGGTTGTGCAATGATGCTTTAACCGGTCCAAAAAAAAAAAAAAAAAGATTAAAAAATTCTATTTCTTCTTTCAAAACTCATACCCAATCATAGTAAACAAACAAAAATTTGACCAGAACTAAGAGATTAATTTAAACCTATTCCTAATTTCTTTCATAAATGAAACAATCCAAAAAACACAATTTGCAACCATAGAAACAATGCAGATTAATAAAATTGATCAATTCAGGAAGAGAATCGAGAGAGAAACAGAACGATTACTCACATTTTGTTATGAAACCATTTGAAAAAAGATAAAAGTGAGCTCAATGACACAAAGAGGCTTTAGAGATATATATACACACACACACAGAGTGAGCATCCGATTAGCAGGTATATAATTGTCAGGATGCCCCAACACANTTTGAAAAAAGATAAAAGTGAGCTCAATGACACAAAGAGGCTTTGGAGATATATATACACACACAGAGTGAGCATCCGATTAGCAGGTATATAATTGTCAGGATGCCCCAACACATTAGGAGCATAAAAAATTCAAATGGAAGAAAAAATACCAAAAGCTACCCAACCTATTACATAAAAATAAGAGTAAGAAGCAATTTTATCTATCTCTGAATATACACCGAATGGATTATTTGATCTATATTGATGCAATGAGGCTAGATGAAGAAGACACATACATATATATTTGTTGAAGATTCAAAAAATTGGGTTGCGAAAAGAGTGGCTCAAAATAAAAAAAAAAANAATTGAAAAAAGATAAAAGTGAGCTCAATGACACAAAGAGGCTTTAGAGATATATATACACACACACACAGAGTGAGCATCCGATTAGCAGGTATATAATTGTCAGGATGCCCCAACACATTAGGAGCATAAAAAATTCAAATGGAAGAAAAAATACCAAAAGCTACCCAACCTATTACATAAAAATAAGAGTAAGAAGCAATTTTATCCATCTCTGAATATACACCGAATGGATTATTTGATCTATATTAATGCAATGAGGCTAGATGAAGAAGACACATACATATATAATTGTTGAAGATTCAAAAAATTGGGTTGCGAAAAGAGTGGCTCAAAATAAAAAAAAAAAAAGATGAATTAATAGGGGGAAATATAGATTTGCTGAGTGGTGAATGCGCAAGTGTGCAATAGTTTTTAGAATTTCATATAATTGGGCAAAAGTATAAGTTAATTTCTAAAACCATGCCAAAAGATTGCTAATAATATACTTCATATTAAAAAAATATATATCTATTGTGTCTAACACCTTTTCTATGGAAGTGTCTTTACTGAATTCAAAGAGTTCACAAATTGCATAAGCCAAGTGAGTTTATAATTGCTAGACCACNGATTAATTAATAGGGGGAAATATAGATTTGCTGAGTGGTGAATGCGCAAGTGTGCAATAGTTTTTAGAATTTCATATAATTGGGCAAAAGTATAAGTTAATTTCTAAAACCGTGCCAAAAGATTGCTAATAATATACTTCATATTACAAAAATTTATATCTATTGTGTCTAACACCTTTTCTATGGAAGTGTCTTTACTGAATTCAAAGAGTTCACAAATTGCATAAGCCAAGTGAGTTTATAATTGCTAGACCACCCAGAATAACACGTGTANATGCCAAAAGATTGCTAATAATATACTTCATATTAAAAAAATATATATCTATTGTGTCTAACACCTTTTCTATGGAAGTGTCTTTACTGAATTCAAAGAGTTCACAAATTGCATAAGCCAAGTGAGTTTATAATTGCTAGACCACCCAGAATAACACGTGTAAACATATTCGGAGGAATCTCAAAATAATTATTCGTCGCGAATGAACAATAGCGTATTATTGGGTGAGGGAAAATTGGGGACATGCATGATATATGAGTAGGGGTGTCAGCTCTGACCCATTGACACGAGCCTGACACGAACGATTATAAAATTGATACGATTATTAAATACGCATAATAAGTAGTGTAGAATAATGTTTAATACTCAAAACACACTAAATAAATTTTTTTGTTTGTGGATCTTAACACGAACACAGCACTAATAACAATAACACGATATGTGGGTGACATGAACACAACACGATTGATACCCCTATATATGGGTCTAGTTGGTTATTTTTGAGAAAACTAAATTATTCCAGAAATAATTTAAAGAGATTAGTTGATTTTTTTGCATCTTTTGTTCGAGTCCAACAAGCCCCGAAAATAAACTAACATGAGATTTTCATAGGTTACGTCATCTTACAGCAATTTCAAAAATTAAGCCAATATTTTGAGGTAATTTATTCCGGTTTCACAAAGAGAAGAACAATAAGCAAACAAGAAATTGTTTGGATAAATCGAATATCTCACGTTCAATTTGGTGTCGAACTAGATACAAGATTAAGTTATAATTTACCAAATCCAAGCAATCCGTCAAGTAAATAATCCAACCAAATCTGAACACCTTAATGCTTCATTTGGTATGAAAAAAAAAATAAAATTATAGAAAGTTAGAAGAATAGATAAATCATTATTTTTGGTAAGGAAAAAAATATGAAGGATAAAAAAGTGAATAGACGAGTTTTTCTTCCAATTCACTAAAATTAATCTTTCTAAAATTTAAAAAAAATAGATATAAATAAAAAATTAATTATTTATCTTAAAATGTATGTTATTTATCTATATTCAACAGTATTATAGTCAACTAAGTGAGCTTAGACTATTCTGCTTCGAAATGATTATACCTGTTGAATAACTACTCTTGTCTTTGTCCTACATATAAGTCATATTTTGTTTGCTTTATTCTTCACTCTATTCAACCCTAAATTCAACTTCGGGGTGCGGTTTTATATTTCCTTTCAATCGACGAGCATGAAGGATAGCCGACAATTCTTCTCATTCTACAATGGCAGACTTCTCTATTGCAGTAGAAATTTCCTTTTGTATATAATATGTATCTATAACACTATCAAATTCTTATAAATGGCTCCATACAGCAACCACTAAGCCACTATATAAAGGCCTTCAAGGAGCATAACCAAAGCACACCAAGAAAGTAAAAGCAATAACACTGTGAGAGAGCCAGGAAGAGAAAAAAAGATACGAGAGGAGAGAGATGGAGCTTTTCAAGGTGTTCATGTCCATTGCTTTACTTTCTGCGGTGGCGGTGTTTGTGCGTCTGTACAAGGCTCTGGTGACTGAGCCGGCCAGGGTTCGAAGGATACTGAAGAAACAGGGAATAAACGGACCACCACCAAGTTTTCTACTTGGTAATATGATGGAGGTCAAGAAGCCAATCGATGAGGCCGCCAAAGCTACTAAATCCGCCGCCAATAATGGAACCCAACTCGACCACAACTGGGTTGCCACTCTCTTTCCATTCTTCGAGAAGTGGAGACAAATATACGGTATATTACATTTACATAACAAAACCATCATCATCACCGTCTCATTTTTCATATTCAATACTATGATGTAAAATATAAGCATTGGTTTACTTTTTTTTCCTCGTGTTTTACAGGTGAATTGTTTGTGTTTTCTCTTGGTAATTCACAAATAATGTATGTGAATCACCCTGATTTGATCAAAGAGATAACCACACATACAACCTATGACTTGGGTAAACCTTCATATCACCGAAAAGAGTTTGGTCCTTTGCTTGGCGATGGCATTCTTACCACAAATGGACCTACCTGGGCATATCACAGAAAAGTCCTTGCTCCTGAATTGTACATGGAGAAAATCAAGGTGTGTGAACACATGATAATGCTGTTTTCAAACCTTTTTGTTTGCTTTCAGGTAGTTTTCTTGTTGAGACTAAAAGTCCCATATGTCCGAACTCAAATTCTTGCAGGGAATGACAAACCAAATATCGGAGTCTGTAGTTATCTTGGTTGACGCATGGAACAAAAAAATTGATTCCGAGGGTGGACTTGCAGATATAAACATTGACGAGTACATGAGAACCTTTTCCGGAGACGTGATTTCAAGAGCTTGTTTTGGTAGCAATTATGTCAAGGGAAAAGAGATTTTTAACAGACTTAAAGTTCTCCAGGAGGCTACTTCTGATAAAGTTTTATCCATTGGTATCCCTGGAATAACGTAAATCAATTCACTAATCTTTTCTTTTGTTGTTTACTTTCTTATAGCAACTCTCAAATCCTACGTACAACGTTGAAGCTAATCATATTGTTTGTACATGTTTCAGATATCTACCTACAAAGGCCAACAGAGAAGCATGGGCATTAGAGAAGGAGATCCATAATTTGATCCTAGAGGTAGTGAAGGAGAGGAAGGAAACAGGGGCTGAGAAGGACCTTTTGCAGATGGTTATGGAAGGCGCTGAAAATGGAGAAATGAGCCAGAAAGAAATAGACCAATTCATTGTTGCTAATTGCAAGAATGTATACTTGGCAGCACATGAGGCCAGTGCAATTGGGGCATCATGGTGCCTCATGCTTTTGGCCTCAAATCCAGAATGGCAAGATCGAGTTCGTGCTGAGGTCCTTGACATTACTGGTGGCCGAACTCCAGATGCTGATATGCTCCGAAAAATGAAACAGGTATAGTGTCATTATCAAATTTTAAACTTTACTAAAAATGATTTATACACAATCTACATCCGACACGACGAAGTTAACCATACATAATTTTAAATTGTTGAGTACAAGGTTTAGGAACATGACACAAGGCCAACTATTGACAACCCCAATCTCAATGGCTACTTTCAATCTTTTTCCCTGCTCACTTGCGTAGTTTTGGTTTGGCATTGGGCTTATAATTCGAAAATGTCTCAATGACTGAGTGCTAAAACTGACCTATTTTGCAGCTAACAATGGTGCTTCAAGAAACCCTGCGTCTTTATCCATCTGGCCCTGCATTGGCAAGGGAGGTTTTGAACGATGTGACAATTGGGGGTTATCAAATACCGAAGGGTGTCATCCTTTGGACCATGGTTGTGACAATGCATACCGAACCTGAATTCTGGGGACCCGATGTCTTGAGCTTTAACCCGGAGAGGTTCGCAAACGGGGTCAATGCTGCGTGCAAGCTTCCACACGGCTTCTTGCCTTTCGGATTTGGACCACGAATTTGTGTTGGGCAGCACTTGGCCATGGTTGAACTGAAGATGCTAATTGCTTCCCTTGTGTCCAACTTCTCTTTCATTCTCTCTCCCAAGTATGTCCATTCTCCGGCTCTGAAACTGGTGATAAAGCCTGAATTTGGAGTTGATCTTCTGATAAAGAAGCTCTAAGCTCTGCACCTTCAGATACACTTTCTTCCGAGAGAAATAACTTGGACACAAGAGTTATGTTGATATAAGGGGGAGAAAACATCTCTTAATTGTAAGCCCACTATTTTATTGTTGCTTTTTCTTTAATCTGTTTGATATGATTACCTATAAAAATGGTGTACGGTTTCAAATCTAATCCAAAATGTTGATCTTGTGATGTATTTCACACAAGATGTGGTGCTTGAAGTAAGTTTTTGTTATGGAAAATATTTTTTGAATTTAATTTGAAGATCTAATTTAGATATCTAATTCAATATAACTATTAGATCGATAATAAATTTTATTTAACATTAAAATTCACAACTAATTTAATGAACACAATAAAATTATATCATTAAATTATCAAATTAAGGTCTTACAGTATTGCTCTTTCGTTAAAACAAGGAAAAAGGGTACTTATCCATCTCTAGTTTGCCCCTTAAAGTGGCTTAGTTTCAACTCATTTTTTATTTAAAAGTTTGGGTTAATAGTATGTTTTATTTTAAAATAAGGTTAATTGCAAATTGCATTCTGAAAGATTATTTAAATTTTAATTTGTATCCCCAAATATCAAAAATTTCAATTTACACCTTCAAAAATATAAATTTGTATCAATGTGCACCCCCAGAAATAGAATTTGTATTAATATGCACTTAAAACTAACCGCCGTCAATTTGTTGCCTAAAATTAAATTGATAAATTATACTTAGATCCCTCCATGTTTGTCACTTAATCATTTGAATCCCTTCATATTTAAAATGTTACTCCTACATCTCATGACGTTTGTGCACGTGTAACACGTAATTCATTTTCATTAATATCTGTTAATATAACCGCTAAAAAATATAATTTGATCCTAATAAAAAATTATAATTTCATATTACCTTTTATTTTGTAGATCTGATATATTTTACAATTCAAAATCAAGTTTACAATTTGAATATCCAATAGAATGTAGGTATTTATAAAATATTTTTTATATCAATGCAATATATCACTCAATGTGCAATCATTTATTCTATTGGACATTCAAATAGTAAACTTGATTTTAAATTTTAGAGTATATTAGACCCACAAAATAAAGGGTAATATAAAATTATAATTTTTTATTAGGATAAAATTATATTTTTTTAACGGTTATATTAACAAATATCAATGAAAATGAGTTACGTGTTACACGTGCACAAACGTCATGAGGTGTAAGAGTAATATTTTAAATGTGAAGGGGTCCAAATAATTAAGTAACAAAAATGAAGGGTTCTAGGTATAATTTAGTAATTTAATTTTAGGCAGCAAACTAATGACGGTTAGTTTTAGGTACACATTAATACAAATTTCTTTCTTTAAGGGTATAAATTAAGATTTTTTATCTTGAGGGTACACATTGATACGAATTTATATCTTTGGAGGTGTAAATTGAAATTTTTGATCTTTGGGGTACAAATTGAGATTTAAACGATCTTTCAAGGTATAATTTGTAAATAACCCTTTAAAATATGCATATTTTATCAATTCGGTCTTTAAAATATTAATTTTATTATTTTTGTTCATAAAATATTTACACTATAACAAAAAATATTTTTTGTGACGATTTTAAATTTGTCGCAAAAAATTTACTATTCACAACGATTTTATAATTTTGTCACGAATTTTTATTTTAACAATTTTTTTGCAACAAAAAGGCGATTTCCCCCCAATTATTTTTGGAGGGAGAAATGGCGGGAATTGACAAATTAAATAAAAAATAATAATTTAATTTATTTTTCGCAACGTTTTTAAAAAATGTTATAAATAAATTTTTATGTAAATAAAAAATTTTAAAAATAATAATTTAATAAATTTTTTGCGACAATTTTAAAAAAGCGTCGCCAATAAATTATGTAAATAAAAAATTTTAAAATTAATAATTAAATTAATTTTTCGCCAATAATTGTTTACTTAAATAAAAATTTTAAAATTAATAATTAAATTATTTTTTACGATGTCTTTTAAAAACGTTGCCAATAAATTTTTATGTAAATAAAAAAATTTAAAAATAATAATTTCCCTTCCATAAACCCTGCCTTTCTCTGTCTGTCTCTGCATATATTCGAGTNAAATTTTTATGTAAATAAAAAAATTTAAAAATAATAATTTCCCTTCCATAAACCCTGCCTTTCTCTGTCTGTCTCTGCATATATTCGAGTGAAAATGAATAGCCTCCGCCTACTGAGAAAGTCGGCAACGCCATGTTCAAAGCGACTCACACTATCATCAACCCTAGCGCGACTCTTCTATTAGTACCATCATCAACACCCAGAGATGCTCCTATTAGTACCAAAAGTCACAACTTTTCCACCTCCACCACTTCTATTAGACAGCAATCGAAATCTCTCGATTGGGTTAGTGGTAACTATGGAGTTCTAACGAGGAATTTTCATGTGGGTGGTGGGTCGTTGAATTTCAGGGCTTCCGAAGTGTTATCTCAGGCGGAACTTGCGTTCGCCAATTTCTCCGATGAAGATAAGTCGTTGGGAGCGAGTGGGGCCGTCGATGATGGTCTTGAGATATCGAAGCTTGGGATTTCTGGAGAGATCGTTCAGGCTTTGGCTAAGAAGGGTATCACTAAGCTCTTCCCTATTTAGGTATACTTTCATTTTACAATTGTACTTGTAATTAATTGTTTTTTCCTAAAATAAAAGCTATGGGTTGTCTTTTTTTTGCGATGATGTACATAATTTGTGTTTTTATTTTTTGGCGGTGTTGATTTGTGTGTTTTGCAGTATGTATTTATATTATAGCAAACAAATGAGGTGGGAGAGGCCTTCCTCATTAATATCTGATTAGCTTCCATGACACACTTGATGCATCTGCACATTGATATGTGTAAAGCCTCTTGCGGTGAAATGAGACAAAAACCTCTTACCTTATTCCATAGCATAATTAAGCCAAACAATTATGAAGAGAGTTATGTGAGAGGGACCACATTCCAGAATTTGAAAGGGAGAATGCAATTTAGTGTCGAGAGAGGAAGAGTTCATTGTGATTCCTAGGGAATAATTTAGATAGCGAAAGTTCCTAATTTTTGGTTTGCATTGTTTGCGCTTCTTGTCGTTCTCTTNTTAGATAGCGAAAGTTCCTAATTTTTGGTTTGCATTGTTTGCGCTTCTTATCATTCTCTTTTTGTGTTATCTAGTGTTGATGAGTTGAGGAAGCTTTTGTCCGACAAGGATGATGCATATCGTAATCTGTTTCTTTCTCTTGACCTTGTGAAAACTCAGAACAAGGTGAGTTCTGAATCATTCTTTTTTATGTGTTCCCCGGTACCTCATAATTGTAATGTCTCTCTGGTGCGTGTGGTTTTCTGCAATTCATCTTAATTGGTTCACTATCCATGGAACTAAATTTCTCTGTACCAGTAAATATATTTGATTAAAACTGCCCTAGTAAATAAATGTTTTATTCTAGCCAATCTCTCTCGGCGGGTGTATGTTGGTGGGCTTGCTCCCTCTGCAAATGAACAGGCATATGCTGTTGTAGCTTATTGCCTTCTAGTGTTTGTTCCTTCCATTGATCAGTGAACCTTGGTAAGTTTTTTTTTATCACATCTACAATATGTGATCTCTATCCAATTTCGGGGTTTTATAGTNCAGGGCTTTGTGGATGAGTGTTAATCCTTCTCATGTTTATCGTCTTTGGAAATCACTGTATGGTCTTTAACATACTCCACAAGCTAAGTTCGCGCACCTCTACGACATCAATTGCATATGTTCTAATTTATGATGATGATCTCATCATTACGGGAAGCTCTTCTTCCTTTATGTCCTCTCTTATTACTCGTCTTGATGCGAAATTCACCCTAAAAGATTTGGGCCACCTGCACTTCTTCTCTGGCATTGAAGTTCTTCGCTCTCCCACTAGTTTAGGCCCAACTCAAAGACAATACATTTGGACGGTCTTATGCTTCGCCATTGGGCATGGATGGATCATTCGACAATTGGCTTTCTCCATGGCACACCCAATGAAGAAGTCTATATGTGCCAACCACAGGGCTTTGTGGATGAGTGTTAATCCTTCTCATGTTTATCGTCTTTGGAAATCATTGTATGGTCTTAAACATACTCCACAAGTTAAGTTCGCGCACCTCTACGAAATCAATTGCATATGTTCTAATTTATGATGATGATCTCATCATTACGGGAAGCTCTTCTTCCTTTATGTCCTCTCTTATTACTCGTCTTGATGCGAAATTCACCCTAAAAGATTTGGGCCACCTGCACTTCTTCTCTGGCATTGAAGTTCTTCGCTCTCCCACTAGTTTAGGCCCAACTCAAAGACAATACATTTGGACGGTCTTATGCTTCGCCATTGGGCATGGATGGATCATTCGACAATTGGCTTTCTCCATGGCACACCCAATGAAGAAGTCTATATGTGCCAACCACAGGGCTTTGTGGATGAGTGTTAATCCTTCTCATGTTTATCGTCTTTGGAAATCATTGTATGGTCTTAAACATACTCCACAAGCTAAGTTCGCGCACCTCTACGACATCAATTGCATATGTTCTAATTTATGATGATGATCTCATCATTACGGGAAGCTCTTCTTCCTTTATGTCCTCTCTTATTACTCGTCTTGATGCGAAATTCACCCTAAAAGATTTGGGCCACCTGCACTTCTTCTCTGGCATTGAAGTTCTTCGCTCTCCCACTAGTTTAGGCCCAACTCAAAGACAATACATTTGGACGGTCTTATGCTTCGCCATTGGGCATGGATGGATCATTCGACAATTGGCTTTCTCCATGGCACACCCAATGAAGAAGTCTATATGTGCCAACCACAGGGCTTTGTGGATGAGTGTTAATCCTTCTCATGTTTATCGTCTTTGGAAATCATTGTATGGTCTTAAACATACTCCACAAGCTAAGTTCGCGCACCTCTACGACATCAATTGCATATGTTCTAATTTATGATGATGATCTCATCATTACGGGAAGCTCTTCTTCCTTTATGTCCTCTCTTATTACTCGTCTTGATGCGAAATTCACCCTAAAAGATTTGGGCCACCTGCACTTCTTCTCTGGCATTGAAGTTCTTCGCTCTCCCACTAGTTTAGGCCCAACTCAAAGACAATACATTTGGACGGTCTTATGCTTCGCCATTGGGCATGGATGGATCATTCGACAATTGGCTTTCTCCATGGCACACCCAATGAAGAAGTCTATATGTGCCAACCACAGGGCTTTGTGGATGAGTGTTAATCCTTCTCATGTTTATCGTCTTTGGAAATCATTGTATGGTCTTAAACATACTCCACAAGCTAAGTTCGCGCACCTCTACGACATCAATTGCATATGTTCTAATTTATGATGATGATCTCATCATTACGGGAAGCTCTTCTTCCTTTATGTCCTCTCTTATTACTCGTCTTGATGCGAAATTCACCCTAAAAGATTTGGGCCACCTGCACTTCTTCTCTGGCATTGAAGTTCTTCGCTCTCCCACTAGTTTAGGCCCAACTCAAAGACAATACATTTGGACGGTCTTATGCTTCGCCATTGGGCATGGATGGATCATTCGACAATTGGCTTTCTCCATGGCACACCCAATGAAGAAGTCTATATGTGCCAACCACAGGGCTTTGTGGATGAGTGTTAATCCTTCTCATGTTTATCGTCTTTGGAAATCATTGTATGGTCTTAAACATACTCCACAAGCTAAGTTCGCGCACCTCTACGACATCAATTGCATATGTTCTAATTTATGATGATGATCTCATCATTACGGGAAGCTCTTCTTCCTTTATGTCCTCTCTTATTACTCGTCTTGATGCGAAATTCACCCTAAAAGATTTGGGCCACCTGCACTTCTTCTCTGGCATTGAAGTTCTTCGCTCTCCCACTAGTTTAGGCCCAACTCAAAGACAATACATTTGGACGGTCTTATGCTTCGCCATTGGGCATGGATGGATCATTCGACAATTGGCTTTCTCCATGGCACACCCAATGAAGAAGTCTATATGTGCCAACCACAGGGCTTTGTGGATGAGTGTTAATCCTTCTCATGTTTATCGTCTTTGGAAATCATTGTATGGTCTTAAACATACTCCACAAGCTAAGTTCGCGCACCTCTACGACATCAATTGCATATGTTCTAATTTATGATGATGATCTCATCATTACGGGAAGCTCTTCTTCCTTTATGTCCTCTCTTATTACTCGTCTTGATGCGAAATTCACCCTAAAAGATTTGGGCCACCTGCACTTCTTCTCTGGCATTGAAGTTCTTCGCTCTCCCACTAGTTTAGGCCCAACTCAAAGACAATACATTTGGACGGTCTTATGCTTCGCCATTGGGCATGGATGGATCATTCGACAATTGGCTTTCTCCATGGCACACCCAATGAAGAAGTCTATATGTGCCAACCACAGGGCTTTGTGGATGAGTGTTAATCCTTCTCATGTTTATCGTCTTTGGAAATCATTGTATGGTCTTAAACATACTCCACAAGCTAAGTTCGCGCACCTCTACGACATCAATTGCATATGTTCTAATTTATGATGATGATCTCATCATTACGGGAAGCTCTTCTTCCTTTATGTCCTCTCTTATTACTCGTCTTGATGCGAAATTCACCCTAAAAGATTTGGGCCACCTGCACTTCTTCTCTGGCATTGAAGTTCTTCGCTCTCCCACTAGTTTAGGCCCAACTCAAAGACAATACATTTGGACGGTCTTATGCTTCGCCATTGGGCATGGATGGATCATTCGACAATTGGCTTTCTCCATGGCACACCCAATGAAGAAGTCTATATGTGCCAACCACAGGGCTTTGTGGATGAGTGTTAATCCTTCTCATGTTTATCGTCTTTGGAAATCATTGTATGGTCTTAAACATACTCCACAAGCTAAGTTCGCGCACCTCTACGACATCAATTGCATATGTTCTAATTTATGATGATGATCTCATCATTACGGGAAGCTCTTCTTCCTTTATGTCCTCTCTTATTACTCGTCTTGATGCGAAATTCACCCTAAAAGATTTGGGCCACCTGCACTTCTTCTCTGGCATTGAAGTTCTTCGCTCTCCCACTAGTTTAGGCCCAACTCAAAGACAATACATTTGGACGGTCTTATGCTTCGCCATTGGGCATGGATGGATCATTCGACAATTGGCTTTCTCCAAGGCACACCCAATGAAGAAGTCTATATGTGCCAACCACAGGGCTTTGTGGATGAATGTTAATCCTTCTCATGTTTATCGTCTT
Organism: Ilex paraguariensis; assembly: GCA_963454935.2. Lineage (NCBI taxonomy): Eukaryota > Viridiplantae > Streptophyta > Magnoliopsida > Aquifoliales > Aquifoliaceae > Ilex > Ilex paraguariensis. The sequence continues at coordinate 127,819 of CAUOFW020005347.1, forward strand.
TGGAAATCATTGTATGGTCTTAAACATACTCCACAAGCTAAGTTCGCGCACCTCTACGACATCAATTGCATATGTTCTAATTTATGATGATGATCTCATCATTACGGGAAGCTCTTCTTCCTTTATGTCCTCTCTTATTACTCGTCTTGATGCGAAATTCACCCTAAAAGATTTGGGCCACCTGCACTTCTTCTCTGGCATTGAAGTTCTTCGCTCTCCCACTAGTTTAGGCCCAACTCAAAGACAATACATTTGGACGGTCTTATGCTTCGCCATTGGGCATGGATGGATCATTCGACAATTGGCTTTCTCCATGGCACACCCAATGAAGAAGTCTATATGTGCCAACCACAGGGCTTTGTGGATGAGTGTTAATCCTTCTCATGTTTATCGTCTTTGGAAATCATTGTATGGTCTTAAACATACTCCACAAGCTAAGTTCGCGCACCTCTACGACATCAATTGCATATGTTCTAATTTATGATGATGATCTCATCATTACGGGAAGCTCTTCTTCCTTTATGTCCTCTCTTATTACTCGTCTTGATGCGAAATTCACCCTAAAAGATTTGGGCCACCTGCACTTCTTCTCTGGCATTGAAGTTCTTCGCTCTCCCACTAGTTTAGGCCCAACTCAAAGACAATACATTTGGACGGTCTTATGCTTCGCCATTGGGCATGGATGGATCATTCGACAATTGGCTTTCTCCATGGCACACCCAATGAAGAAGTCTATATGTGCCAACCACAGGGCTTTGTGGATGAGTGTTAATCCTTCTCATGTTTATCGTCTTTGGAAATCATTGTATGGTCTTAAACATACTCCACAAGCTAAGTTCGCGCACCTCTACGACATCAATTGCATATGTTCTAATTTATGATGATGATCTCATCATTACGGGAAGCTCTTCTTCCTTTATGTCCTCTCTTATTACTCGTCTTGATGCGAAATTCACCCTAAAAGATTTGGGCCACCTGCACTTCTTCTCTGGCATTGAAGTTCTTCGCTCTCCCACTAGTTTAGGCCCAACTCAAAGACAATACATTTGGACGGTCTTATGCTTCGCCATTGGGCATGGATGGATCATTCGACAATTGGCTTTCTCCATGGCACACCCAATGAAGAAGTCTATATGTGCCAACCACAGGGCTTTGTGGATGAGTGTTAATCCTTCTCATGTTTATCGTCTTTGGAAATCATTGTATGGTCTTAAACATACTCCACAAGCTAAGTTCGCGCACCTCTACGACATCAATTGCATATGTTCTAATTTATGATGATGATCTCATCATTACGGGAAGCTCTTCTTCCTTTATGTCCTCTCTTATTACTCGTCTTGATGCGAAATTCACCCTAAAAGATTTGGGCCACCTGCACTTCTTCTCTGGCATTGAAGTTCTTCGCTCTCCCACTAGTTTAGGCCCAACTCAAAGACAATACATTTGGACGGTCTTATGCTTCGCCATTGGGCATGGATGGATCATTCGACAATTGGCTTTCTCCATGGCACACCCAATGAAGAAGTCTATATGTGCCAACCACAGGGCTTTGTGGATGAGTGTTAATCCTTCTCATGTTTATCGTCTTTGGAAATCATTGTATGGTCTTAAACATACTCCACAAGCTAAGTTCGCGCACCTCTACGACATCAATTGCATATGTTCTAATTTATGATGATGATCTCATCATTACGGGAAGCTCTTCTTCCTTTATGTCCTCTCTTATTACTCGTCTTGATGCGAAATTCACCCTAAAAGATTTGGGCCACCTGCACTTCTTCTCTGGCATTGAAGTTATTCGATCTCCCACTAGTTTAGGCCCAACCCAAAGACAATACATTGTCGATCTTCTCAAACTCTGCAACATGGATGGTGCCAAACCTATCCGCAACCCATGCTCTCCCAAAATGCAATTGCACAAAACCGAGGATACTACCTTTGAAGACCCCCTCCTTTATAGGAGCATTTTTGGCGCCTTACAATATGCCACCATTACCCAATTGAACATCTCCTTTTTCGTCAACAAAGTGTGTCAAGTTATGCACCAGCCATCTGTTGCTCAATGGGATGCGGTCAAGTGCATTTTTTGGTATCTCAATGACACACTAACCATGACCATTTCCATTTGTCGCCCATTGAACTTCAGAATTTCAACCTACTCCGACGCTGATTAGGTAGGATATACAGGTGATTGTAGGTCTACTAGTGGTTTTCCATATTTCTAGGACCAAACCTCATCACCTGGCGTTGTAAGAAACAGAAATGTGTTGCACGTTCTAGCACAGAGCCAAAATACTGTTTACTCGGGGATGCCACAATTGAATTATCCTAGACACAATCTCTATTAACTGAATTGAAGATCCCCCAACCAACTTGTCCTCTCCTATGGTGTGACAACTTTGGGGCTACCTATCTCACAACCAATCCTGTCTTTCAAAATCGGATGAAACACGTTGAAGTAACATTTCATTTTATGCGTGAGAAATTACACGCCAAAGCACTTCAAGTCAATTACATGTCTACTAGGGATCAAATTGCCGTTGTCTTCACGGAGCCCCTTTCGTTTTCTCTTGCTTCAAGACAAGCTTAACCTTCTTCCAAACACGCTTCACTTGCCGGGGCATATCAGTGATGAAGGATAAAAGTGTGATATGCATGCAACAAAATTTCTCATATTATCTTGTCAGCTACTTTGAATACTTAGAATCCTACTTGTACTCAATTACCCTGTAAATCTATAAATACTTCTGTAACCATACAATATAGCAAAATTCAATTGGTCTTATGCTTTTCTCATACTCTGATGTCAAAAAGGCCCTGTGAGAGTTCTGATAGCAACCACATAAAATGTAGTACGAAAACAAAAGTTGAATTTTAACAGAGAATAACCAACCAAAACTTGATAGCTATATTCAACAAAGTTGGTTGTGCAATGATGCTTTAACCGGTCCAAAAAAAAAAAAAAAAATTTTAAAAAATTCTATTTCTTCTTTCAAAACTCATACCCAATCAAAGTAAACAAACAAAAATTTGACCAGAACTAAGAGATTAATTTAAACCTATTCCTAATTTCTTTCATAAATGAAACAATCCAAAAAACACAATTTGCAACCATAGAAACAATGCAGATTAATAAAATTGATCAATTCAGGAAGAGAATCGAGAGAGAAACAGAACGATTACTCACATTTTGTTATGAAACCATTTGAAAAAAGATAAAAGTGAGCTCAATGACACAAAGAGGCTTTAGAGATATATATACACACACAGAGTGAGCATCCGATTAGCAGGTATATAATTGTCAGGATGCCCCAACACATTAGGAGCATAAAAAATTCAAATGGAAGAAAAAATACCAAAAGCTACCCAACCTATTACATAAAAATAAGAGTAAGAAGCAATTTTATCTATCTCTGAATATACACCGAATGGATTATTTGATCTATATTGATGCAATGAGGCTAGATGAAGAAGACACATACATATATATTTGTTGAAGATTCAAAAAATTGGGTTGCGAAAAGAGTGGCTCAAAATAAAAAAAAAAAAAGATGAATTAATAGGGGGAAATATAGATTTGCTGAGTGGTGAATGCGCAAGTGTGCAATAGTTTTTAGAATTTCATATAATTGGGCAAAAGTATAAGTTAATTTCTAAAACCATGCCAAAAGATTGCTAATAATATACTTCATATTAAAAAAATATATATCTATTGTGTCTAACACCTTTTCTATGGAAGTGTCTTTACTGAATTCAAAGAGTTCACAAATTGCATAAGCCAAGTGAGTTTATAATTGCTAGACCACCCAGAATAACACGTGTAAACATATTCGGAGGAATCTCAAAATAATTATTCGTCGCGAATGAACAATAGCGTATTGGGTGAGGGAAAATTGGGGACATGCATGATATATGAGTAGGGGTGTCAGCTCTGACCCATTGACACGAGCCTGACACGAACGATTATAAAATTGATACGATTATTAAATACGCATAATAAGTAGTGTAGAATAATGTTTAATACTCAAAACACACTAAATAAATTTTTTTGTTTGTGGATCTTAACACGAACACAGCACTAATAACAATAACACGATATGTGGGTGACATGAACACAACACGATTGATACCCCTATATATGGGTCTAGTTGGTTATTTTTGAGAAAACTAAATTATTCCAGAAATAATTTAAAGAGATTAGTTGATTTTTTTGCATCTTTTGTTCGAGTCCAACAAGCCCCGAAAATAAACTAACATGAGATTTTCATAGGTTACGTCATCTTACAGCAATTTCAAAAATTAAGCCAATATTTTGAGGTAATTTATTCCGGTTTCACAAAGAGAAGAACAATAAGCAAACAAGAAATTGTTTGGATAAATCGAATATCTCACGTTCAATTTGGTGTCGAACTAGATACAAGATTAAGTTATAATTTACCAAATCCAAGCAATCCGTCAAGTAAATAATCCAACCAAATCTGAACACCTTAATGCTTCATTTGGTATGAAAAAAAAAATAAAATTATAGAAAGTTAGAAGAATAGATAAATCATTATTTTTGGTAAGGAAAAAAATATGAAGGATAAAAAAGTGAATAGACGAGTTTTTCTTCCAATTCACTAAAATTAATCTTTCTAAAATTTAAAAAAAATAGATATAAATAAAAAATTAATTATTTATCTTAAAATGTATGTTATTTATCTATATTCAACAGTATTATAGTCAACTAAGTGAGCTTAGACTATTCTGCTTCGAAATGATTATACCTGTTGAATAACTACTCTTGTCTTTGTCCTACATNGGCAATTACTAGTTTGTCTATATTCAACAGTATTATAGTCAACTAAGTGAGCTTAGACTATTCTGCTTCGAAATGATTATACCTGTTGAATAACTACTCTTGTCTTTGTCCTACATATAAGTCATATTTTGTTTGCTTTATTCTTCACTCTATTCAACCCTAAATTCAACTTCGGGGTGCGGTTTTATATTTCCTTTCAATCGACGAGCATGAAGGATAGCCGACAATTCTTCTCATTCTACAATGGCAGACTTCTCTATTGCAGTAGAAATTTCCTTTTGTATATAATATGTATCTATAACNACACTCTATTCAACCCGAAATTCAACTTCGGGGTGCGGTTTTATATTTCCTTTCAGTCGACGAGCATGAAGGATAGCCGACAATTCTTCTCATTCTACAATGGCAGACTTCTCTATTGCAGCAGAAATTTCCTTTTGTATATAATATGTATCTATAACACTATCAAATTCTTATAAATGGCTCCATACAGCAACCACTAAGCCACTATATAAAGGCCTTCAAGGAGCATAACCAAAGCACACCAAGAAAGTAAAAGCAATAACACTGTGAGAGAGCCAGGAAGAGAAAAAAAGATACGAGAGGAGAGAGATGGAGCTTTTCAAGGTGTTCATGTCCATTGCTTTACTTTCTGCGGTGGCGGTGTTTGTGCGTCTGTACAAGGCTCTGGTGACTGAGCCGGCCAGGGTTCGAAGGATACTGAAGAAACAGGGAATAAACGGACCACCACCAAGTTTTCTACTTGGTAATATGATGGAGGTCAAGAAGCCAATCGATGAGGCCGCCAAAGCTACTAAATCCGCCGCCAATAATGGAACCCAACTCGACCACAACTGGGTTGCCACTCTCTTTCCATTCTTCGAGAAGTGGAGACAAATATACGGTATATTACATTTACATAACAAAACCATCATCATCACCGTCTCATTTTTCATATTCAATACTATGATGTAAAATATAAGCATTGGTTTACTTTTTTTTCCTCGTGTTTTACAGGTGAATTGTTTGTGTTTTCTCTTGGTAATTCACAAATAATGTATGTGAATCACCCTGATTTGATAAAAGAGATAACCACACATACAACCTATGACTTGGGTAAACCTTCATATCACCGAAAAGAGTTTGGTCCTTTGCTTGGCGACGGCATTCTTACCACAAATGGACCTACCTGGGCATATCACAGAAAAGTCCTTGCTCCTGAATTGTACATGGAGAAAATCAAGGTGTGTGAACACATGATAATGCTGTTTTCAAACCTTTTTGTTTGCTTTCAGGTAGTTTTCTTGTTGAGACTAAAAGTCCCATATGTCCGAACTCAAATTCTTGCAGGGAATGACAAACCAAATATCGGAGTCTGTAGTTATCTTGGTTGACGCATGGAACAAAAAAATTGATTCCGAGGGTGGACTTGCAGATATAAACATTGACGAGTACATGAGAACCTTTTCCGGAGACGTGATTTCAAGAGCTTGTTTTGGTAGCAATTATGTCAAGGGAAAAGAGATTTTTAACAGACTTAAAGTTCTCCAGGAGGCTACTTCTGATAAAGTTTTATCCATTGGTATCCCTGGAATAACGTAAATCAATTCACTAATCTTTTCTTTTGTTGTTTACTTTCTTATAGCAACTCTCAAATCCTACGTACAACGTTGAAGCTAATCATATTGTTTGTACATGTTTCAGATATCTACCTACAAAGGCCAACAGAGAAGCATGGGCATTAGAGAAGGAGATCCATAATTTGATCCTAGAGGTAGTGAAGGAGAGGAAGGAAACAGGGGCTGAGAAGGACCTTTTGCAGATGGTTATGGAAGGCGCTGAAAATGGAGAAATGAGCCAGAAAGAAATAGACCAATTCATTGTTGCTAATTGCAAGAATGTATACTTGGCAGCACATGAGGCCAGTGCAATTGGGGCATCATGGTGCCTCATGCTTTTGGCCTCAAATCCAGAATGGCAAGATCGAGTTCGTGCTGAGGTCCTTGACATTACTGGTGGCCGAACTCCAGATGCTGATATGCTCCGAAAAATGAAACAGGTATAGTGTCATTATCAAATTTTAAACTTTACTAAAAATGATTTATACACAATCTACATCCGACACGACGAAGTTAACCATACATAATTTTAAATTGTTGAGTACAAGGTTTAGGAACATGACACAAGGCCAACTATTGACAACCCCAATCTCAATGGCTACTTTCAATCTTTTTCCCTGCTCACTTGCGTAGTTTTGGTTTGGCATTGGGCTTATAATTCGAAAATGTCTCAATGACTGAGTGCTAAAACTGACCTATTTTGCAGCTAACAATGGTGCTTCAAGAAACCCTGCGTCTTTATCCATCTGGCCCTGCATTGGCAAGGGAGGTTTTGAACGATGTGACAATTGGGGNGGTTAATTGCAAATTGCATTCCGAAAGATTGTTTAAATTTTAATTTGTATCCCCAAATATCAAAAATCTCAATTTACACCCTCAAAAATATAAATTTGTATCAAGGTGCACCCCCAGAAATAAAATTTGTATTAATATGCACCTAAAACTAACCGCCGTCAATTTGTTGCCTAAAATTAAATTGATAAATTATACTTAGATCCCTCCATGTTTGTCACTTAATCATTTGAATCCCTTCATATTTAAAATATTACTCCTACATCTCATGACGTTTGTGCATGTGTAACACGTAATTCATTTTCATTAATATCTGTTAATATAACCGCTAAAAAATATAATTTGAACCTAATAAAAAATTATAATTTCATATTACTTTTTATTTTGTGGATCTGATATACTTTACAATTCAAAATCAAGCTTACAATTTGAATATCCAATAGAATGTAGGTATTTATAAAATATTTTTTATATCAATGTAATATATCACTCAATGTGCAATCCTTTATTCTATTGGACATTCAAATGGTAAACTTGATTTTAAATTTTAGAGTATATTAGACCCACAAAATAAAGGGTAATATAAAATTATANACAAACGGGGTCAATGCTGCGTGCAAGCTTCCACACGGCTTCTTGCCTTTCGGATTTGGGCCACGAATTTGTGTTGGGCAGCACTTGGCCATGGTTGAACTGAAGATGCTAATTGCTTCCCTTGTGTCCAACTTCTCTTTCATTCTCTCTCCCAAGTATGTCCATTCTCCGGCTCTGAAACTGGTGATAAAGCCTGAATTTGGAGTTGATCTTCTGATAAAGAAGCTCTAAGCTCTGCACCTTCAGATACACTTTCTTCCGAGAGAAATAACTTGGACACAAGAGTTATGTTGATATAAAGGGGAGAAAACATCTCTTAATTGTAAGCCCACTATTTTATTGTTGCTTTTTCTTTAATCTGTTTGATATGATTACCTATAAAAATGGTGTACGGTTTCAAATCTAATCCAAAATGTTGATCTTGTGATGTATTTCACACAAGATGTGGTGCTTGAAGTAAGTTTTTGTTATGGAAAATATTTTTTGAATTTAATTTGAAGATCTAATTTAGATATCTAATTCAATATAACTATTAGATCAATAATAAATTTCATTTAACATTAAAATTCACAACTAATTCAATGAATACAATAAAATTATATCATTAAATTATCAAATTAAGGTCTTACATTATTTGCTCTTTTGTTAAAACAAGGAAAAAGGGAACTTATCCATCTCTAGTTTGCCCCTTAAAGTGGCTTAGTTTCAACTCATTTTTTATTTAAAAGTTTGGGTTAATAGTATGTTTTATTTTAAAATAAGGTTAATTGCAAATTGCATTCTGAAAGATTATTTAAATTTTAATTTGTATCCCCAAATATCAAAAATTTCAATTTACACCTTCAAAAATATAAATTTGTATCAATGTGCACCCCCAGAAATAGAATTTGTATTAATATGCACTTAAAACTAACCGCCGTCAATTTGTTGCCTAAAATTAAATTGATAAATTATACTTAGATCCCTCCATGTTTGTCACTTAATCATTTGAATCCCTTCATATTTAAAATGTTACTCCTACATCTCATGACGTTTGTGCATGTGTAACACGTAATTCATTTTCATTAATATCTGTTAATATAACCGCTAAAAAATATAATTTGAACCTAATAAAAAATTATAATTTCATATTACTTTTTATTTTGTGGATCTGATATACTTTACAATTCAAAATCAAGCTTACAATTTGAATATCCAATAGAATGTAGGTATTTATAAAATATTTTTTATATCAATGTAATATATCACTCAATGTGCAATCCTTTATTCTATTGGACATTCAAATGGTAAACTTGATTTTAAATTTTAGAGTATATTAGACCCACAAAATAAAGGGTAATATAAAATTATAATTTTTTATTATGATAAAATTATANGGATCTAATTTAGATATCTAATTCAATATAACTATTAGATCAATAATAAATTTCATTTAACATTAAAATTCACAACTAATTCAATGAATACAATAAAATTATATCATTAAATTATCAAATTAAGGTCTTACATTATTTGCTCTTTTGTTAAAACAAGGAAAAAGGGAACTTATCCATCTCTAGTTTGCCCCTTAAAGTGGCTTAGTTTCAACTCATTTTTTATTNGGAGTAATATTCTAAATGTGAAGGGGTCAAAATGATTAAGTAACAAGAATGAAGGGTTTTAGGTATAATTTAGTAATTTAATTTTAGGCAGCAAACTAATGACGGTTAGTTTTAGGTACACATTAATACAAATTTCTTTCTTTGAGAGTACAAATTAAGATTTTTGATCTTGAGGGNTTTAGCTGATTTTTGAAGTTTAGAAATTATTGGTTGGGACCCCTGAGTTTTGTTTCCTTCTGAGGTNGAGAGTACAAATTAAGATTTTTGATCTTGAGGGTACACATTGATACGAATTTATATCTTTGGAGGTGTAAATTAAAATTTTTTATTTTTGGGGTACAAATTGAGATTTAAACGATCTTTCAGGGTATAATTTGTAATTAACCCTTTAAAATATACATATTTTATCAATTCGGTCTTTAAAATATTAATTTTATTGTTTTTGTTCATAAAATATTTACACTATAACAAAAAATATTTTTTGTGACGATTTTAAATTTGTCGCAAAAAATTTACTATTCACAACAATTTTATAATTTTGTCACAAATTTTTATTTTGACAATTTTTTTGCAACGAAAAGGCGATTTCCTCCCAATTATTTTTGGAGGGAGAAATGGCGGGAATTGACAAATTAAATAAAAAATAATAATTTAATTTATTTTTCGCAACGTTTTTAAAAAATGTTGTAAATAAATTTTTATGTAAATAAAAAATTTTAAAAATAATAATTTAATAAATTTTTTGCGACAATTTTAAAAAAGTGTCGCCAATAAATTATGTAAATAAAAAATTTTAAAAATAATAATTAAATTAATTTTTCACCAATAATTGTTTACGTAAATAAAAATTTTAAAATTAATAATTAAATTATTTTTTACGATGTCTTTTAAAAACATCGCCGTAAATATAAAATTTTAAGGGTTAATCTCATTTTGTACCCCGAAAGATCGTTCGAATCTCAATTTACACCCCCAAAGATTAAAAATTTTAATTTACACCCTCAAAGATTAAAAATCTCAATTTACACCCTCAAAGATAGAAAATTGTATCAATGTACACCCCCAAAGATCAAAAATCTCAATTTGCACCCTCAAAGATAGAAATTTGTATCAATGTACACCCCAAAGATCAAAAATCTCAATTTACATCCTCAAAGATAGAAATCTGTATTAATGTGCACCTAAAACTAAATTGATAAATTATATCTAGATCCCCTCATGTTTGTCACTTAATCATTTGAACCTCTTCACATTTAGAATATTACCCCTACATCTCATGACGTTTGTACATGTGTAAACATAACCACTTTTCGTTGATATCTATTAATATAATCGTTAAAAAATATGATTTTATCCTAATAAAAAATTATAATTTCATATTACCCTTTATTTTGTGGATTCGATATACTCTAAAGTTCAAAATCAAGCTTACCATTTGAATGTCTAATAGAATGTAGATATTTATAAAAAGGAAAATATGAAAAACATTATATAAATATCTACATTTTATTAGACATTCAAATGGTAAGCTTGATTTTGAACTTTAGAGTATATTGGACCCATAAAATAAGGGTGATATGAAATTATAATTTTTTATTAGGATACAATTATATTTTTTAACGGTTATATTAACAGATATCAATGAAAATGGGTTACATGTTGTACGTGCATAAATGTCATGAGATGTATGAGTAATATTCTAAATGTAAAGAGGTCCAAATGATTAAGTGACAAACATGAGA
>CAUOFW020005347.1:146869-163977 GCA_963454935.2 Ilex paraguariensis
TTTTTTTTTTTTTAATTTGAAATGGCAGGTACTTTAGTGAATGTGGTTATTCCATGTCCAAATCCAAATGGGAAACATGTTCCTGGACTTGGATGTGTCTTAGTATACTGATTGTTACTGACGTTATTGAGAAGGGACTTTAGCTTTTACTTTGTTCAAACTGTCTTTTTTCTCTTGAGCATAAAAATACCTGCAATCTATTTACGTGGATGTATCGACTTTTTGAAGTCCACTTGCTTATAATGATTGCCTTGTTTCTTTAGGTGGTCTTGGAGTATGCAGATGTTGAGAGTGCAACTAAAGCTCGAACTGGCCTAAATGGTAGAAAATTTGGTGGGAATCCGGTTGTGGCTGTGTTCTATCCAGAAAACAAGTTTTCTGAGGGAGATTATGATGGCTAGTTGTTGTTTGCTCTTCGTGATGTCTTATTAGGATCTCTATGATAAAAAGATGAATTATAGAGTTGATGCTCTAAACTATACAGCAGGCATTTTTTGCTTTACTGCCCTGTTTCTAATTTTTCTAATTTATGCAGATCCTAGATAGGGCCATGGTTTTATGCAGTGATTCATGTCCAGCATTGTGGTTCAGATCCTGATACTGATCTGTTGAGCTTAGAGATGGTATTTCAAGGCATGGAGCGGGATTGCTAGAGTTATTCAAGTTTAAGAGACATTAAACGTAATTAGAGATGGTTCAAATCCTCTTGAAGGACTAAAGTCATTTTTTCTATTTTTAGAATTTCTTGTTCTTTGATTCTTGTAATTCATTCTTTTTGGAGATAAAATTTTGTTTTTTTTAAAAAAAGATGTGAAATGTATTAATTGTGTTAGTTTTTTATTGAACACAGGTATTATTGATGTACCGGTGGAAAATTTTATTAGAATATCATCTTTTATGAATTATTTTTTTTTTAAAAGAACTTTTTTGAGACAAAATTAAAATCATTGCATAAAATTGTAAGAATAATTTGTTTTGCGACGATTTTTATACGTTGCAAATGTATTTATTCAATTATTATTTATATTTTTTATTTATGTAAAAAATTATTAACGACGATTGTTGTACATTGTAAAAAATTAATTAAATTATTATTTTTTACATTTTTATTTATGTAAAAAATTATTAGCGACGATTTTTTTACCTCACAAAAAATGAATTAAATTATTATTTTTCATATTTTTATTTATGTAAAAAAAAAATTTGCGACGAGACTATTGTGACGAAAAAAAAACGTCGCAAAAAATAATTTGAGACAAAATTATCGCAAAAAATAATTTTTGTTGTAGTGTTAATTCCTGTTTAAATGGTCCCTACATAGATAGATCGTTAAATTTTTATTGAAATAATCACATATTGGTCATTGATACTACCTGAAAGAATGACATATAATTACTTCCATCAAAAACACTTAACAAATTATTTGATTAAAGACCAAAAGTACTATTAACTCTAAAATTTTTCTTAATTGAGTCACATTGGACCTACCCTTGCAAAGTAAATTTTTTATGTCTATAATCACGTTCTACCGTATGTATCAAATCAAACACAAAAAATAAAGTACCAATTAAACTCTCGATGTCTAAATTTATAATTCGTCTCATGGTAACCCTACACTTTTAGACTGCTTGTGTGAAATTCTTCGACTTTGTTAAATGTCCAATTGGGAGCATGTTACTAATTGAACTTGGATGTGGATAATTAGTTGAATGAGCTTATAGAGACGTCAGAAGGGTCGGTAGAAAAAAAAATGTGATATCATATCAGCAATATTACGTAGTATTACCAATTAATAATATGTAGACANCTAATTAGTTGAATGAGCTTATAGACACGTCAGAAGGGTCGGTAGAAAAAAAAAATGTGATATCATGTCAGTAATGTTATCTAGTATCACCAATTAATAATATGTAGACAAAAAAGAAACTGAACTCCACATAAATCAATAATTATTTGTTCATTTAAGCAGATCATTAATGCATAAATGCCTTTTATCTATTAATTTCTTAATCTTCTTCCACGATTGATACAACTTAAACTATACGTTCATTCATCTTAATTTCTTTCAATGATATAACTTGAATATGTGATGTTACATGAGCAATTTTACTTGCACCTAATTTGCTGCTCTTATTTTTTGTCTGAATCACTTTTTATCATCAGATTGACAATGGATTCAATTGTAGTTTAGTTTAGGACTGCTATCAATTTAATGACTATAATGTTGTTTTAGTTAAGGATTGTGAGAATAACTGTATTTTCAATTTCTCATTGTTCCCAACTTCTTCACACTGGAAGGTAAATCTACTAATATGTTCTATGGTAGATTGGTTCTTTTCTTCAGAGAACAAATTGAATTTAGAGATTTTATACCCTCTGATAAACTCCTAAAATTCTACCCATTGGGTACTTTCTAAAAACTGGTCTTTTTATCATTCGAATTTGAGGACCATACAAATCTTGAATCATTTTTATTAGTTGGTTTTTATTGACAGTCATATTATTATGAACTTATATATTTTCAAATGGCTACATGGGTTGCCCCCAAGCCTGGGGTTCATTTCCTCAAATAGATCCATAGTAGGCATAGTGTGCCTCTCTCACGTTTCCTCTTGGGATGTTCCTGACCCATCTTTAGCTCATTTCTACCCCTAGGATTTCTTAGGTGATAGAAATTAGGAAAAATATCAACAAGTTCTCCTTCAAACATCATATTGAAGTGATTTTGATGTTGAAAACTAGGAACTATGTTGGGTGCCATCATTGGTGGCCCTTAATTTTCGACGTGAATTACTGCTGGATTGGTATTTTCTTCCTTTAATGTTAGATTTCTAATAACATAAGAGGATTGTTGATTCACATATCCGAACATATTTGTCTGGACACTCATCGATCCATGCATGACATTCATTAAATCTTGTCTAATGCTTGAATAAGGATCAAGTAATACCTGTCTCAGGTTTTGCACACAATCTTGCATCTATGCAGTATTCTGGCCATTTCGTTGTGCGGCAAGTTCCACAATGTTGGAACTTGAACTCCNGTGGATTCAATTGTAGTTTAGTTTAGGACTGCTATCAATTTAATGACTATAATGTTGTTTTAGTTAAGGATTGTGGGAATAACTGTATTTTCAATTTCTCATTGTTCCCAACTTCTTCACACTGGAAAGTAAATCTACTAATATGTTCTATGGTAGATTGGTTATTTTCTTCAGAGAACAAATTGAATTTAGAGATTTTATACCCTCTGATAAACTCCTAAAATTCTACCCATTGGGTACTTTCTAAAAACTGGTCTTTTTATCATTCGAATTTGAGGACCATACAAATCTTGAATCATTTTTATTAGTTGGTTTTTATTGACAGTCATATTATTATGAACTTATATATTTTCAAATGGCTACATGGGTTGCCCCCAAGCCTGGGGTTCATTTCCTCAAATAGATCCATAGTAGGCATAGTGTGCCTCTCTCACGTTTCCTCTTGGGATGTTCCTGACCCATCTTTAGCTCATTTCTACCCCTAGGATTTCTTAGGTGATAGAAATTAGGAAAAATATCAACAAGTTCTCCTTCAAACATCATATTGAAGTGATTTTGATGTTGAAAACTAGGAACTATGTTGGGTGCCATCATTGGTGGCCCTTAATTTTCGACGTGAATTACTGCTGGATTGGTATTTTCTTCCTTTAATGTTAGATTTCTAATAACATAAGAGGATTGTTGATTCACATATCCGAACATATTTGTCTGGACACTCATCGATCCATGCATGACATTCATTAAATCTTGTCTAATGCTTGAATAAGGATCAAGTAATACCTGTCTCAGGTTTTGCACACAATCTTGCATCTATGCAGTATTCTGGCCATTTCGTTGTGCGGCAAGTTCCACAATGTTGGAACTTGAACTCCCTTCAACGTAATTGGCATTGCTAGGCACAGCCTTCATGTTTTTGTTGCCCTCTATTCCAATTACTCCTTCATCTTGCTCCCTCGTTCGCACAATACTTCATCCAAGTTAGTAATTTTGTTCCATCAGACATGCACAAAAATTGTTGATCTCCACAAAGAATTTTTCCTATAATAAATGGATTTAATCCTTTTTACATATAGATTTTAAGCAATTGTTTGATTTTGGGTTCAATTGTTTTGTTTCAGGATTTCTTTGGATAATCACCGTCGATGGAATTAAAGCAAGTAAAGTGATAGCAAATCGATTAACAAAATAGAAGGACATTTTTATTAATCTAGAAAGTTTCAAACTAATGAAGAGTCTCTAAGACTAATCTTAATTCTAATTCTAGCCTAAAATGACTCTTAAAACGTCTAAGTCGTGGGTCTTTGATTGGTTTGATTATGTCCTCTTTTAAAAAAATTCTTAATAAAATGACACGTGATCACTTTCGTAAAAAAATTTGATGGATTGTTTGATTAGGAACTAAAGTGACACGGATTGAATACTTTAGAGACTAAATTGAAATAATAAAGACTAAATTAACAAAAAATACATACTTTAAGAACCAAAAGTGATATTAACCGCATTTCTTTTGAAAAGCAAACAGTAGTTAACCAACTTGTAGTGTAGGATCTTTTGTTGTTATTTTATAATGAGAGGTGTTGTTGATTTAAACAATATCGTTTTTTATTTGAACGACTCTGTTTTGATTAATATTACCTTTGTTATTAATTTTAAAATTAACAATAAAGAAACTGAACTCGTATCGTGTCTCTATAATTCACTAAAATTAACAGCAAAGGAATTGGACTTGTATTGTGCCCCTATAATTTCTCATCATTGCTACCTTTTTTTTTCTAATTTTCTTAACTAATGATGTGGTAGATACATCTATATAATAAAGTATAATACAATTTAAATTTGAAAAAATAAACAAAGTGATTTTGTTTTTCGCGGTTAAAATCTCTTTAAATTTTATTTTAAAGTTAATCCGATGATTAATATTAATCACCCAAATTTAATAGAAAAATGAGTCTCTAAGGGTGTATTTTTGTGACTTTTTAAAAATAATTTTAGAAATTATAATTTCTCATAAATATTTAAAAAAAATAGTGTTTGAAATCGTCCTACCATCACCATCACCACCACCCCCACCGCCCCACCCCTACTGCCGTCGCCACCACCACCACCTTTGTCACAATAATTGTCGCCGCCACCATTGTCATCACCCCACCACCACCATCATCACCGTCGCCACCACCCCCACCGGCCCATCACCTTACCACCACTATCATTGTCACTGTCCCACCATTACCCCCACTGCTCTACCATCACCCTCACGACCATAACAACTACCATTACTGTCGTTGCCACCCTACCACCAATACTGTCGTCGCCACCCCACCACCACCACAATCACCCCACCCCCATCACCAGTTACCACCACCATTGTCTCATCGCCACCCACTATCAATTGAAACCACCGTCATCACCTGTCACTATCCACTATCATCATCATTTCATTTTTATATTTATTATTGATGATGCACAAAAATGGTTTTGCACACCACCTGTCAAGTATAGATAATAAATGCAATAAAATCAACGAGAAAATTAGAGAAGACACAATTTATAGTGGTTCGGTCAATTCGACCTACGTCCACTCTTCAATGGCTTCAGTCGCCGGGTATTTTATTGATTCAAAGGTATGGAGAATGAAGATACAAGCTTTGAGAGGGGGAATGGAGAATCAAAGAAAATAATAATCTCCGGTAGTCGGTTCGTCNAGTCAATTCGACTTATGTCCACTCTTCCATGGCTTCAGTCGCCGGGTATTTTATTGATTCAAAGGTATGGAGAATGGAGATACAANCTGAAAACTAGGAACTATGTTGGGTGCCATCATTGGTGGCCCTTAATTTTCGACGTGAATTACAACTGGATTGGTATTTTCTTCCTTTAATGTTCGATTTCTAATAACATAAGAGGATTGTTGATTCACATATCCTAACATATTTGTCTGGACACTCATCGATCCATGCATGACATTCATTAAATCTTGTCTAATGCTTGAATAAGGATCAAGTAATACCTGTCTCAGGTTTTGCACACAATCTTGCATCTATGCAGTATTCTGGCCATTTCGTTGTGCGGCAAGTTCCACAATGTTGGAACTTGAACTCCCTTCAACGTAATTGGCATTGCTAGGCACAGCCTTCATGTTTTTGTTGCCCTCTATTCCAATTACTCCTTCATCTTGCTCCCTCGTTCGCACAATACTTCATCCAAGTTAGTAATTTTGTTCCATCAGACATGCACAAAAATTGTTGATCTCCACAAAGAATTTTTCCTATAATANCAAATTAAACACAAACATTCAAAAACTAAAGCTGTCGTCGACATAAATGGAAGAACCACACTTTCTTTAAATAGACAAAGAATGCAGGGATACACAGAGTTGAAGAATCTGCATCTCCTCTNAAATGGATTTAATCCCTTTTACATATAGATTTTAAGCAATTGTTTGATTTTGGGTTCAATTGTTTTGTTTCAGGACTTCTTTGGATAATCACCGTTGATGGAATTAAAGCAAGTAAAGTGATAGCAAATCGATTAACAAAATAGAAGGACATTTTTATTAATCTAGAAAGTTTCAAACTAATGAAGAGTCTCTAAGACTAATCTTAATTCTAATTCTAGCCTAAAATGACTCTTAAAACGTCTAAGTCGTGGGTCTTTGATTGGTTTGATTATGTCCTCTTTTAAAAAAATTCTTAACAAAATGACACGTAATCATTTTCGTAAAAAAATTTGATGGATTGTTTGATTAGGAACCAAAGTGACACGGATTGAATACTTTAGAGACTAAATTGACAAAATTGAAATAATAAAGACTAAATTAACAAAAAATACATATTTTAAGAACCAAAAGTGATATTAACCGCATTTCTTTTGAAAAGCAAACAGTAGTTAACCAACTTGTAGTGTAGGATCTTTTGCTGTTATTTTATAATGAGAGGTGTTGTTGATTTAAACAATATCGTTTTTTATTTGAACGACTCTGTTTTGATTAATATTACCTTTGTTATTAATTTTAAAATTAACAATAGAGAAACTGAACTCGCATCGTGTCTCTATAATTCACTAAAATTAACAGCAAAGGAATTGGACTTGTATTGTGCCCCTATAATTTCTCATCATTGCTACCTTTTTTTTTCTAATTTACTTAACTAATGATGTGGTAGATACATCTATATAATAAAGTATAATACAATTTAAATTTGAAAAAATAAACAAAGTGACTTTGTTTTTCGCGGTTGAAATCTCTTTAAATTTTATTTTAAAGTTAATCCGATGATTAATATTAATCACCCAAATTTAATAGAAAAATGAGCCTCTAAGGGTGTATTTTTGTGACTTTTTAAAAATAATTTTAGAAATTATAATTTCTCATAAATATTTAAAAAAAATAGTGTTTGAAATCGTCCTACCATCACCATCACCACCACCCCCACCGCCCCACCCCTACTGCCGTCGCCACCACCACCACCTTTGTCACAATAATTGTCGCCGCCACCATTGTCATCACCCCACCACCACCATCATCACCGTCGCCACCACCCCCACCGGCCCATCACCTTACCACCACTATCATTGTCACTGTCCCACCATTACCCCCACCGCTCTACCATCACCCTCACGACCATAACAACTACCACCACCGTCGTCGCCACCCCACCACCACCGCCATCACCCCACCCCCATCACCAGTTACCACCACCATTGTCTCATCGCCACCCACTATCNATGCTGATTTTTACGCCGAAAATTCTGCTTTGCGCAATTTTGAAGGGTCAGACAACCTTCAAGCTACTGGGCAACTTTGTTTTGACGAGCAACAGCAGTCAGGCACACTTCTAGGCATTGGGCTAGACATTGCAAGTAGTAAGGAACCTTTGGGTGCTGCTTTTGATGATCAAGTCCTTCTCNGTCAACCGCCACTATCCACTATCATCATCATTTCATTTTTATATTTATTATCACTACTATTATCATCCCACAACCACCCGTCATCTCCCACCATCGCCGCCAGCTATTGTCACTCACCTCTATTATACCAACTATCATCACCCGTCATCGCCCACCATTGCCACCACCCATTGTCACCTACACTCACCACACCTACCACCATCATTACCACCGTCATTTTCCTCCACCCATCTCATTATCGCCCAAAATCATCCGTCGTCATCCAACACTGTCATTGTCACCGCCCACCACCACAACCCACTATCGCCACCACAAATATCGTCGCCCCATCACCACCACTACTAATCACCATTACCGTCATTCATGGCTACACTACCACCATCGTCACTCAAAATCAACCATCATCATCACAGTTGTCACCCACGTTTGTCACCTTTACCACAATTATCGTCACTCATCACAACTATCACTGTCTCCCACCACTACCACTACCACTACCACCCACCACCACTACCACTGCTTATCCCTACAACCGGTATTTAAATTTTTTTATCTTTTCTCTATATTTGTGATTTAATTTTGGGTATAAATATAAATATATTTATTATTGACTATTTATTTTATTACTCTGTGTTTTCAGGAACTGGCAATAACTAGTGATTATATAATGTTATTGTAGTTATTATTGTTAGACTTCTTTCCTATAATTCTATTACTTATAGCATTATTGACCAAATATGTTATTGTTTTAGATCCCAAAAACATTACTTATTCTCAAATTAACGCTAGTGTGAAAATTTACCATATTTGGTATAGTAGTTGAAAAAATACTTTCTTTCTAATTTTGATGGTTAAGGGCAAATTAGATACTTTCGAAACAATTGGAATGATACAGCATATTGTTGATTTCCTAAACCATTCCCCGTGAAATATAAACCTAATCAAGTATGGGGTTAGTATGAGTAATTAAGAGGGTGCCATTTATAGTTGCAGTGAAAGCTAAGAGTGTAAATGTAATTTCCCCGATGACATACTGATTCGTTATACGCCGTCTCATATTTAGAAGGTTCCATAATAGGACGCAACCCTTGAACGGTTCATGTTCAACCATCCCCCGTTTCTGCTCTCTCTCGCTCTCTCTCTACCCCATCAACCCACCTTCCACGCAATTGTACAATATTTTTCAACCTTTTTTTCTTCTTAACTTCCTTAGTTTTTATACCCAATCTCCATTTTTTTTTCTTGCGCTCGACATATACATAGTTGCTGATTATTGTTTTCTCTGTCATGGTGCTCTGTTATCCTCCATGGTCTCTTGTCCCTGAGGCTTCTCTGATGAGAAATTGTCCTGCAATTTGATGACCCATCGGAGACTCTTCTGTCCAAGGGCCCGTCGAGAGAAGATGGATAACTCGATCATCACAAGGTGTCGCAATCAATTTTGGTTTGGAGTTTTTGCCTTGTTTGTTTTTTGGTACTTGTTGCTTTATGTTTATGATTGGTCTTCTCTTCGTGAACCTTCCTTAATAGCCGAAAAGCAAGCAAACTCCATCAAATCCTTACACTCGAATTCTGTTCAACTTCCTAACATCGACAATGAAATTGTTGGTACAAAGCACATAATCGGTGATGATCGTATTAGTGATGTCTCAAGGGATGTTATACCTGTTAAGGACCACGGCGAAAGGCCGACCAGCAGATCATCTGTTGAGAAAGAATTGCAGCCTTTTCTTGGAGCAAATGAAGCTAAAAATGGCAATAAAAGTGCCATTAACAAAAAAGGGCGAGGGGCAGACAAGAAAGTTGTCAAGGAGAATGGGGTTAAACAAGGCAGTGCACTTCCTGTGGTCAAAACTCGAAGAGAACCCAAGTCGTGTTTAGGTCGTTATATTTATGTTCATGATCTTCCTAATAGATTCAACGTTGATGTGATCAAACAGTGTCGTTTATTGAGCAAATGGAGTGATATGTGCCAGTATATGGTGAACATGGGTTTTGGTCCTGATCTTGGAAACCCTCAGAGGATTTTCCTGAACACTGGTTGGTTCACCACACAGCAATTCTCTTTAGATGTCATATTCCACAACAGAATGAAACAGTACGAGTGCTTGACCAATGATTCATCAAAAGCTTCAGCTATCTTTGTGCCATATTATGCAGGGCTTGATGTTGCAAGGNTCTGGGTCTCATACCTCAGGCTACACCCCATCCAAGATCCTAACATCAGAAACAATTGGAGAAACAATTTGTTGTTGAACTAGTGCATTTTGGAAGTAGCAGAGTTCAATTCCTTAGGGGTTAAAAAAAAAAAAAAAAAAGTGTTAGGATAGGATAGTTGCTTTCCAAACAACAGACGTATGTTCCACTCCTCACAATCCCACATCGAGTTTTCGGTTTCATTCCTTACTCAGTTGTTGGCATATCCCGCCATGCCCAATCAATTATACTGTTTCAGGGTCGTGTCGTGATTAAACAACTAATACGGATGAAGATTAAGAGTAATATTAGGCTGATAAAAAAAAAAGGGAACAAAATAAAATTCAAATAACTTGACATTGCAATAATGATACTTTTGATTATATTTTTATTCATTTAAAATTCAAGATTTAATTATCATATTAGCGAACATATTATTTGAACTATGTTTTTTATTTTTTTATTTTGTCAATGTAGAATTATTCTAAGAAGATTAATTATAATTATTAAATTAATAATGAATCTTAACGAATATTGGAGCGCATTATCATTTATTGGAACTTATTGTCAATGTAATGATTATGACGGAGATGGAGTAAATCAATGCAATTGATCAATTTGATCAAAACCAAACAAACAAAATAGATCAATACAACCGTGCAAGCAACATTGCTCTAAAACTGTCCTGTAATTTGGACCTTTTCACAACCAATCACAAGAAGCGAACAATATCAAGCAGCCAATGAGATATTTTCGCGGGAAGGGAAAACGAACCAGGGCCTCAAAAAGGGTATTTTCGTCACACCACTCTATATATACTCGTAGTAACGGTGGCACTTCCAAATCTGTGAGGCTAATATCAAAATCTCTAGTCAAACCGTCCTATATCAATCGCACGTTTAAGGCAACCTTCACTCTCGCTCCACCGCCACAAACTCAATTGGCTGTTCATGGCCGGCACCAGCTCTTCCGTCACTCCTAACGTCGTCGGATCCACCGTCGTTGAACTATCCAGGAACTCCCGGACCGGAGCTCCGTTCTCCGTTCGGATTTCCTCCAGGAGCAACAGTGTCTCCAACCGCGACGAGCGTGGACCGCCGTCCGAGGGACTGTCTTGCATATTCGTCGGCCCTATCGAGACTGCCAGCAAAGAAACCCTAGAGTCTCTCTATCGTCAAGTACGCTCAATACTATATCTCTATAAGTC
Organism: Ilex paraguariensis; assembly: GCA_963454935.2. Classification (NCBI taxonomy): domain Eukaryota; kingdom Viridiplantae; phylum Streptophyta; class Magnoliopsida; order Aquifoliales; family Aquifoliaceae; genus Ilex; species Ilex paraguariensis. Next base: position 158,221 of record CAUOFW020005347.1, read on the forward strand.
TGTAAAGATCGATCTATACGTATCTAGGGTTAAAATTCTAGTTTACTTGAACTGACTCTGTCATTGGTTGTTGTTGATACAGGCACGCGATGCATATTACAGTGGGAAACCTTTGATAGTTGATGATATGTTCGATAGAGTAGAGGTAAATCTTGGCCGATTTCTTTTTTTTTTTTCAATACTATTCTGCCCCTCCCGATGTGTGTTTGTGCGTGGATTTTATGTGTAAAATTGTTATATATTCTTTTCAATGTATTCACATAGTGACAGACGAATTGAACAGTTGAAATTGCGGTGGTATGGGTCAAAATACGTTGTCAAATACCCACGTTGCAGTCTCAGGCGGCACTCCACTTACGCCGATGCTGAGGTAATTTTACTTTGATTGCTGTTTTGCNTCACTGGGTATATATGAGACATTACCAGTCTTCTGCCACGATATCTTTCACCAAAATTACTCAAAAACTTCAACTTTCTTGTAGAAACTTAGGCTGAATCATTGAAGAACATTCTCAAACAATTACTTTAGACAGTACCAGTCTTCTGCCACGCTATCTTTCACCAAAATTACTCAAAAACTTCAACTTTCTTGGAAAAACTTAGGCTGAATCATTGAAGAACATTCTCAAACAATCACTTTAGACAGTACCAGACTTCTGCCACGCTATCTTTCACCAAAGTTACTCAAAAACTTCAACTTCTTGTAAAAACTTAGGTTGAATCATTGAAGAACATTCTCAAACAATCACTTTAGACATTACCAGTCTTCTGCCACACTATATTTCACCAAAAACTTCAACTTGCTTGGTTCTGCCTGAGATTGTAAGAATAGTGTTCTGCTTCAGGGAATGACCTTTCTTATACATAGGGCATTAACTTTTTGGAATCAGCATTATTCTATTGCTTTTTTCTATAAAGGGCTATGAACATTACATACTTCTTCACTTGACGAGTGAATAACGTGAATGTAGGGCAGGAAGATCCTTCACAGGTTTTCACATTAGCAAGTGTGTGGCTCTTGTTTCTTGGTTTTGGCTGTTCAGCCTGTCTTGTACCTATAATCTACACAGTTGGGCAAGCTTATCAGGATGCATTCAATTCAGGATTGTACTACAGTAATCAAGCTTCTTCAGGAGCATTTCTTGCCATGCTGAATGGCATTTTCTTCATGGTGTTGGGCTCTGTGGTTGGCTATCCAATTGCTTCAGCTTCTGGTAATAAGTTTTGATGTTCTTGGCAATCTTTTTTTTAGACTTTATGTTAAGGTGGAACTTGTGGAATGGAAGAGGAATGGTAATGAGTTTGATGTCCTCGTCAGAATACTACTGATATTCCTTATATTTCACAAATCGAAAGCTTTTGCTTGCATTGGAGATATTGTAAGGCATGTTTAAAGTTTTCAACTGTAGAAGAAGCTGGAGAAAATTCAAGATTCAGAATCTATAGGTCTCTTGAAAGCAAAAGGTTTTTACATTAACGGTCAATCACATATTTTTCCCATCTGTGTCGGGTATATGGGCCTGAATATTTCATATTAACTGCAATTCGTACGTGCATGTGTTATTCTTTGGAGTTTTTGTTCATCCTTAGCTAGTTGACTAGGTTGAGAACATAATTTTTTTCTTTTTCACTCCAATTAATGGAGGGCATTAATTATCAGAACTTACTGCTGCTTCAAGGTCAGATTGAAGTTTACATTAGAAACTAAACTTCCCCAAACCAGCAATAGTGGGAGCCTTATGCACTAAACTGCTTTGGATTGAAGTTTACATCATTATGAAAGAGATAATGTTCGGAAAAGTTAATCAGTTATCAGTATAGCTAACATGAGGAGACATTTGTGAAGTGTGCTAATCAACATCATCTAGTGACTATTGTGNGTATGAAAGAGATAATGTTCGGAAAAGTTAATCAGTTATCAGTATAGGTAACATGAGGAGACATTTGTGAAGTGTGCTAATCAACATCATCTAGTGACTATTGTGCAATGTGTGCATTGAGGTGTAGTTTAGTAAGCATCAGTAGATATATCATTGGTTCAAAGTTATGTTACCTGGATCATTGGTCACCTTGGTACATAGTTCGGATAGGAGTATGCGGTATGATACTTTCTTAGGTATATGGTATGATGGGAGTAGGATTAGTTGGTATGGTATTTTGGGTTGCAATTCATTTTGGAACATTTTTCTAGATCATTTTCACTATTATGCAACATTATATATCATAGAACATCCATAAACACTAGTCAATTAAAATTTGTCTTACATTTATGCACGATTTTTTATTATCTAAAACAATGTATAATTATAAATCTATATAGACACAGTCATTTAATATGTATTTTATATTTGTACTACATGTTCTAAAGTGAATTGATTTAGAGTTAGTATTATAATTTAGGGTCGTATATTTTGGTGATCTAGATCGCGAATCCATTCCATTTGGGATCGATGTACCCAAATCATGGGTCGTCAGGAGTTTAGTGAATTCTGGTAACTATGGTTCAAAGGGATTGATGTATCATATTCATTACAATATATCAGTATTTATATTGTTTTACTTTCTTATTATCCTTCTCACATATTTGTGATCTCCTCACAGCTGGAGCGCTGCATGGCCTTTGGAAAAATGACTTGGTAGCACTAAAAGGGGCATGTCCCAATTGTGGGGAGGAGGTCAGTTTTAACAAAGAGTAATTTGTATTAGTTACAAATTTTGATAAGCTCCATGACTATGGTTCTAATCTTGATTTCAGTCACATCTGGGAAACAAATTTAATAGTCAACTTCCAATGCGTCAAGTGTACAAGTTTAAGCACAAATTTTCTGCAGGTTTTTGCATTTGTGAGGTCCATTCAGTCAAATAAGTCTCCCCATAGAGCAGAATGTCATGTATGTGAAAGCTTCCTAGAGTTCCGAACCAAGGTTGAGGTAATTATAGCTTAATCTTTTCTTTTTTTTTTCCAAACTGGAGACTGCATGTTTCACTATTCTAACTAGTTTCTGTGGCACACACAGCGCATCTGCAAGTAGATGTGTGTACACATTTTATGTAAACAAAATCTTGTCAATAATTATATATTCACCAATCAAATGATAGTAAATTGTGATATTAACTGTAGGTAAAAGAGGGAGCCATTAGGGAATGGAGACATGAGATAGATAGAGTCATGGGAGATTGGAAAAGAGAGAGAAAAGAAGTCGGGTTAGGAAAGAGAGAGAGTGGGAGAGTGGGAAGGTTTAAAAGTAAACTGTAAATCAACCATTATTAAGGGGAATGACACCCACTCCTATCTCCTCTTATTAACTCAATAAAAATTGAGAATAGATGGGGGTGTGAATCTTATAGGGACCTTTGCCTGGGAAGAAGAACATGTTTACTTTGCACACCTATTTATTAGTGAGATGTTTCTAGGCCATGAAAAAAATGTGTAGTAATTTTATTTCTGTATTTGTTAATTTAGTATCATGTATGCTGTCTGAATGTTTATGCTCATGTTTTTTTGCTTAATGACAAAACAGATAGAAGCAGCCAGCAAATTAGAATACAATTTGTGCAGTTCCCAAATTTGGATCATGTTATTGGATTGATATTTGGTGTTTATGTTATGTATGATGCATGTGCTATTTCATTTTGCAGCAATCCATCCCAACACCAGGTAGACGTTGGGTTTATGGTCGCATTTACTTAATTCGGCGAAGGGGTGGGAACCAACATCAAAGATGGACATGAGAGGAATGCAGTAACGTGGTTGCAAGTCCTTGCAATTTATGTGATTACCTAGTCTTGTGTACAGTAGCAGGATTCTTTCCTTTACCTTTTCTCACCTTTTTGGCAAGTTGTGATGATCCAAACAAACAGAAATATTTTTGACGAACTAATCAGTAGTAGCATGGCTTGGATCATGGGATGTGATCCATGGGACACNCCTGGGTCTCATACCTCAGGCTACACCCCATCCAAGATCCTAACTTCAGAAACAATTGGAGAAACAATTTGTTGTTGAACTAGTGCATTTTGGAAGTGGCAGAGTTCAATTCCTTAGGGGTTAGGATGCTTTTCATTTTAATTTGTAGATCAAGTGTTAGGATAGGATAGTTGCTTTCCAAACAACAGACGTATGTTCCACTCCTCACAATTCCACATCGAGTTTTTGGTTTCATTCCTTACTCAGTTGTTGGCATATCCTGCCATGCCCAATCAATTATACTGTTTTAGTGTCGTGTCGTGTTTAAACAATGAATACGGATTAAGATTAAGAATAATATTAAACTGATAAAAAAAAAAAGAAGGAACAAAATAAAATTCAAATAACTTGACATTGCAATAATGATACTTTTGATTCTATTATTTTTCATTTAAAATTTAAGATTTAATTATCATATCAGCTAACACATTATTTGAACTATGTTTTTTATTTTTTAATTTTGTCAATGTAGAATTATTCTAAGAAGATTAATTATAATTATTAAATTAATAATGAATCTTAACGAATATTGGAGCGCATTATCATTTATTGGAACTTATTGTCAATGTAATGATTATGACGGAGATGGAGTAAATCAATGCAATTGATCAATTTGATCAAAACCAAACAAACAAAATAGATCAATACAACCGTGCAAGCAACATTGCTCTAAAACTGTCCTGTAATTTGGACCTTTTCACAACCAATCACAAGAAGCGAACAATATCAAGCAGCCAATGAGATATTTTCGCGGGAAGGGAAAACGAACCAGGGCCTCAAAAAGGGTATTTTCGTCACACCACTCTATATATACTCGTAGTAACCGTGGCACTTCCAAATCTGTGAGGCTAATATCAAAATCTCTAGTCAAACCGTCCTATATCAATCGCACGTTTAAGGCAACCTTCACTCTCGCTCCACCGCCACAAACTCAATTGGCTGTTCATGGCCGGCACCAGCTCTTCCGTCACTCCTAACGTCGTCGGATCCACCGTCGTTGAACTATCCAGGAACTCCCGGACCGGAGCTCCGTTCTCCGTTCGGATTTCCTCCAGGAGCAACAGTGTCTCCAACCGCGACGAGCGTGGACCGCCGTCCGAGGGACTGTCTTGCATATTCGTCGGCCCTATCGAGACTGCCAGCAAAGAAACCCTAGAGTCTCTCTATCGTCAAGTACGCTCAATACTATATCTCTATAAGTCTGTAAAGATCGATCTATACGTATCTAGGGTTAAAATTCTAGTTTACTTGAACTGACTCTGTCATTGGTTGTTGTTGATACAGGCACGCGATGCATATTACAGTGGGAAACCTTTGATAGTTGATGATATGTTCGATAGAGTAGAGGTAAATCTTGGCCGATTTCTTTTTTTTTTTTCAATACTATTCTGCCCCTCCCGATGTGTGTTTGTGCGTGGATTTTATGTGTAAAATTGTTATATATTCTTTTCAATGTATTCACATAGTGACAGACGAATTGAACAGTTGAAATTGCGGTGGTATGGGTCAAAATACGTTGTCAAATACCCACGTTGCAGTCTCAGGCGGCACTCCACTTACGCCGATGCTGAGGTAATTTTACTTTGATTGCTGTTTTGCCATTGTGTACCACACTATCGGGGGGGGGGGGGGGGGGGGAGGCAAATGCAGGATAATATGATTATAGCCCAGGAGTTAATACACTCTATAAGAACAAGAAAAAGAACCAAGAAGTATGAGCTGGCAATGAAGCTTGATATGTCAAAAGCTTATGATAGAGTGAAGTGTGACTATCTCAAAGCTCTAATGAT
>CAUOFW020005347.1:167838-197765 GCA_963454935.2 Ilex paraguariensis
GAGGGTTTTTCCTAACCTTAGGCTGAGACATTGAAGAATATTCTCAAACAATCACTGGGTATATATGAGACATTACCAGTCTTCTGCCACGATATCTTTCACCAAAATTACTCAAAAACTTCAACTTTCTTGTAGAAACTTAGGCTGAATCATTGAAGAACATTCTCAAACAATTACTTTAGACAGTACCAGTCTTCTGCCACGCTATCTTTCACCAAAATTACTCAAAAACTTCAACTTTCTTGGAAAAACTTAGGCTGAATCATTGAAGAACATTCTCAAACAATCACTTTAGACAGTACCAGACTTCTGCCACGCTATCTTTCACCAAAGTTACTCAAAAACTTCAACTTCTTGTAAAAACTTAGGTTGAATCATTGAAGAACATTCTCAAACAATCACTTTAGACATTACCAGTCTTTTGCCACACTATATTTCACCAAAAACTTCAACTTGCTTGGTTCTGCCTGAGATTGTAAGAATAGTGTTCTGCTTCAGGGAATGACCTTTCTTATACATAGGGCATTAACTTTTTGGAATCAGCATTATTCTATTGCTTTTTTGTATAAAGGGCTATGAACATTACATACTTCTTCACTTGACGAGTGAATAACGTGAATGTAGGGCAGGAAGATCCTTCACAGGTTTTCACATTAGCAAGTGTGTGGCTCTTGTTTCTTGGTTTTGGCTGTTCAGCCTGTCTTGTACCTATAATCTACACAGTTGGGCAAGCTTATCAGGATGCATTCAATTCAGGATTGTACTACAGTAATCAAGCTTCTTCAGGAGCATTTCTTGCCATGCTGAATGGCATTTTCTTCATGGTGTTGGGCTCTGTGGTTGGCTATCCAATTGCTTCAGCTTCTGGTAATAAGTTTTGATGTTCTTGGCAATCTTTTTTTTAGACTTTATGTTAAGGTGGAACTTGTGGAATGGAAGAGGAATGGTAATGAGTTTGATGTCCTCGTCAGAATACTACTGATATTCCTTATATTTCACAAATCGAAAGCTTTTGCTTGCATTGGAGATATTGTAAGGCATGTTTAAAGTTTTCAACTGTAGAAGAAGCTGGAGAAAATTCAAGATTCAGAATCTATAGGTCTCTTGAAAGCAAAAGGTTTTTACATTAACGGTCAATCACATATTTTTCCCATCTGTGTCGGGTATATGGGCCTGAATATTTCATATTAACTGCAATTCGTACGTGCATGTGTTATTCTTTGGAGTTTTTGTTCATCCTTAGCTAGTTGACTAGGTTGAGAACATAATTTTTTTCTTTTTCACTCCAATTAATGGAGGGCATTAATTATCAGAACTTACTGCTGCTTCAAGGTCAGATTGAAGTTTACATTAGAAACTAAACTTCCCCAAACCAGCAATAGTGGGAGCCTTATGCACTAAACTGCTTTGGATTGAAGTTTACATCATTATGAAAGAGATAATGTTCGGAAAAGTTAATCAGTTATCAGTATAGCTAACATGAGGAGACATTTGTGAAGTGTGCTAATCAACATCATCTAGTGACTATTGTGCAATGTGTGCATTGAGGTGTAGTTTAGTAAGCATCAGTAGATATATCATTGGTTCAAAGTTATGTTACCTGGATCATTGGTCACCTTGGTACATAGTTCGGATAGGAGTATGCGTTATGATACTTTCTTAGGTATATGGTATGATGGGAGTAGGATTAGTTGGTATGGTATTTTGGGTTGCAATTCATTTTGGAACATTTTTCTAGATCATTTTCACTATTATGCAACATTATATATCATAGAACATCCATAAACACTAGTCAATTAAAATTTGTCTTACATTTATGCACGATTTTTTATTATCTAAAACAATGTATAATTATAAATCTATATAGACACAGTCATTTAATATGTATTTTATATTTGTACTACATGTTCTAAAGTGAATTGATTTAGAGTTAGTATTATAATTTAGGGTCGTATATTTTGGTGATCTAGATCGCGAATCCATTCCATTTGGGATCGATGTACCCAAATCATGGGTCGTCAGGAGTTTAGTGAATTCTGGTAACTATGGTTCAAAGGGATTGATGTATCATATTCATTACAATATATCAGTATTTATATTGTTTTACTTTCTTATTATCCTTCTCACATATTTGTGATCTCCTCACAGCTGGAGCGCTGCATGGCCTTTGGAAAAATGACTTGGTAGCACTAAAAGGGGCATGTCCCAATTGTGGGGAGGAGGTCAGTTTTAACAAAGAGTAATTTGTATTAGTTACAAATTTTGATAAGCTCCATGACTATGGTTCTAATCTTGATTTCAGTCACATCTGGGAAACAAATTTAATAGTCAACTTCCAATGCGTCAAGTGTACAAGTTTAAGCACAAATTTTCTGCAGGTTTTTGCATTTGTGAGGTCCATTCAGTCAAATAAGTCTCCCCATAGAGCAGAATGTCATGTATGTGAAAGCTTCCTAGAGTTCCGAACCAAGGTTGAGGTAATTATAGCTTAATCTTTTCTTTTTTTTTTCCAAACTGGAGACTGCATGTTTCACTATTCTAACTAGTTTCTGTGGCACACACAGCGCATCTGCAAGTAGATGTGTGTACACATTTTATGTAAACAAAATCTTGTCAATAATTATATATTCACCAATCAAATGATAGTAAATTGCGATATTAACTGTAGGTAAAAGAGGGAGCCATTAGGGAATGGAGACATGAGATAGATAGAGTCATGGGAGATTGGAAAAGAGAGAGAAAAGAAGTCGGGTTAGGAAAGAGAGAGAGTGGGAGAGTGGGAAGGTTTAAAAGTAAACTGTAAATCAACCATTATTAAGGGGAATGACACCCACTCCTATCTCCTCTTATTAACTCAATAAAAATTGAGAATAGATGGGGGTGTGAATCTTATAGGGACCTTTGCCTGGGAAGAAGAACATGTTTACTTTGCACACCTATTTATTAGTGAGATGTTTCTAGGCCATGAAAAAAATGTGTAGTAATTTTATTTCTGTATTTGTTAATTTAGTATCATGTATGCTGTCTGAATGTTTATGCTCATGTTTTTTTGCTTAATGACAAAACAGATAGAAGCAGCCAGCAAATTAGAATACAATTTGTGCAGTTCCCAAATTTGGATCATGTTATTGGATTGATATTTGGTGTTTATGTTATGTATGATGCATGTGCTATTTCATTTTGCAGCAATCCATCCCAACACCAGGTAAACGTTGGGTTTATGGTCGCATTTACTTAATTCGGCGAAGGGGTGGGAACCAACATCAAAGATGGACATGAGAGGAATGCAGTAACGTGGTTGCAAGTCCTTGCAATTTATGTGATTACCTAGTCTTGTGTACAGTAGCAGGATTCTTTCCTTTACCTTTTCTCACCTTTTTGGCAAGTTGTGATGATCCAAACAAACAGAAATATTTTTGACGAACTAATCAGTAGTAGCATGGCTTGGATCATGGGATGTGATCCATGGGACTCTCTCCGGATTATATTGGTAGAATTGTACTGTTGCTTCAAGGATATTCAAAATGGTGTTTAAATAAAATGAGAAACAAATACCATTTACAACTATTAGGCTCGTGTAAACTTAGAACAGGCATCACAATTTGCATTGGTTGAACTTGCAATTGATTCATCTGAACATGATCGGGCGAGATGGGTTTTTTTCTTCTTCCTATTGGTCTGTGGTGAAGTGTGAATTCAACAGATATGCACTGCCGTCTACCTCTGATAATCTGTTGTCCCCAGCAATACTATCGACTGTCAAGTTAGTTCTTTCATGTCAAAGCTCTTGTTGAGGCTGGGTGTTATTGGAATCCACAGTTTTACCCTGACAGAAAATATAGTTTTTGACAGAATGTAATGACATAAATTATTTTTCTTTTCTCTTTTGATACATTCATTGGATTACATAATAGGGTCAATCCTCCTCCAATCCAAACCTCTGCCCACCTGATCAAGATAGTATTCTACATTGGCTAAGATAGATATTCTATTTTTTGGGAGAAAATGTCTAGCATGATGCAGGGAGACTGATATAATATAATGGTATAATGAATGAATATAAATTGTTAATTTGTGCACAAATATCTATTTATGTTATTTTATTGAACATGATTTTTGATATTTTATTGAACGTGATTTTTTTTATTTTATTGAGCGTGATCAATAACGTTCTATTATGGAATTTTAGTCGATTTTATTTTATTTCTTAATTTAAATAGAAAATTATGTTATTTTATTAGGATTTTTTTTTACTTATTTTTCTAATTTTATTGGGATCATAGTTTTCTAATTNTATAAATTGTTAATTTGTGCACAAATATCGATTTATGTTATTTTATTGAACATGATTTTTGATATTTTATTGAACGTGATTTTTTGTATTTTATTGAGCGTGATCAATGTCGTTCTATTATGGAATTTTAGTCGATTTTATTTTATTTCTTAATTTAAATAGAAAATTATGTTATTTTATTTTTTGGTTTAATTAGGATTTTTTTTTACTTATTTTTCTAATTTTATTGGGATCATAGTTTTCTAATTCGTTTATGGTTTCTTACACTATTTATACTCGTGTAAGCTTAAGATTCAACAGTTTTGAATTGATTAATACAATCTAGAGAATTGTCTCTTTTATTTTCAATTCTTCTAATATTTCGTAAGAATCAACAAATTTATTGAAGTCTATGTTACGAACATTCTTCGTGAATCAGAGTAAAAATTTAAAGAGGTATTTATATGCAAATCTATGGTCCATTATATCATTCTTTCCATCAACTTCCTTGGATTACAGAAGTTTTGTAATATTTTTAAATTTATTTATTAAATTACTGTTTTTCAATAAAAGCGTCCTTTTGAAACACAACTTTCAAATGCAAAAGTCGTAAACACACTTCCTTGGTTTTTGTTGGCGGAAGAACTGTGTATTTGGCTCCAACCCGTACGACAGACCGAGGCCACACGTGAAATGTTACTCTTTGGAGGGTCAAACATAAAGGATGCTTGAATGCTATTCAAAAACTATGCTCACAGAGAAGCCGTAGTTCCGATGGATGGGGGGGTTCCTGGGACTCATTGCAGAGTTGGGGACATCCCAGAAACAGCTCGCGCTGTCTCTGCTCAAAACTCCTCACTCAATCAAAACACTGAACCACCTAAAGTCCCTCCATGTCCACCTCCTCCGAACAGATCTTCACCAGAGCAGCTTCGCCGTCGGAAATTTTATAACTCATTGTGCCACTCTAGGCCTTATGGGCTACGCGACCCAATTGTTCGACAATATGTTCGAACCAAATTCGTTCGTATGGAACACCATGATCAGAGGTTTCCAACAAAATCAAGAACCCAGAAATGCCCTTCTGTATTTTGATCGTATGAGGGTTCAATATGTTAAGCCTGATCGTTTCACATACCCATTCATTGTACGGGCTTGTACTGATTTGATGGATTTTTGTGGAGGATTATGTGTTCATGGACAGTTGTTTAAATTTGGGGTTGCGTTAGATGTCTTTGTGGGTACGAGCATGATTGAATTCTACAGTGGTTTTGGGGATATGAAGTTGGCTAAGGATGTTTTTGATGAATTGATTGTGAAAGATACAGTGGCGTGGACTGCTGTCATATCGGGGTTTGTAAATAATGGTGGAGACATGGAAAGAGCACGTGAATTGTTTGATAAGATGCCCAATAAGGATGTTGTGGTTTGGAATACGATGATTTCCGGGTATGTGAAAGTTAGGGATGTTGAAGTTGCTAAAATGTTATTTGATAGAGCACCGGTTAAGGATATATTGATGTATAATACAATCTTAGGAGGGTATGCGAGAAATGGTGACATGGAAGTTATGTTATGGTTCTTTAATGATATGCCAAAAAGAGATTTGGTGTCTTGGAACACAGTCATTGGGGGGTTTGTGCGTTGTAGGAGGATTAGTGAAGCTATGAAGCACTTTCATCAAATGCAAATGGAGAATGTGAATCCTAATGAGGTGACTGTAGTGAGCATTCTCTCTGCTTGTGCCCAAGTTGGAGCGTTAGATATGGGGAAATGGCTCCATTCCTGTATTGATCGCAGCAAACTTGGGTTAAATGTTGTCGTTGAGACTGCATTGGTGGACATGTATTCAAAGTGTGGTGACTTGGAGAGTGCTCAATATGTATTTGACAAGATGTTAGAACGTGATGCTGTAGCTTGGAATGCAATGATCATTGGATTCTCGCTGAATGGGCAGAGTAGAAATGCCTTAGAGTTCTTCTACCGTATGAAGAATGAAGCTGTGATGCCAAATGATGTAACCATCCTGGGGGTTTTGTGTGCCTGCGTTCATGCGGGGTTGGTGGATGAAGGACAAAAGTTCTTTGATAGTATGTCCCAAGAGCTTGGCTTGACACCTAAATTAGAGCATTATGGTTGCATGGTTGATCTCCTTGGTCGCGCCGGTTTGCTAGATAAAGCTTATGATTTAATCCAATCTATGCCTCTTGCCCCACACACTGGGGTTTGGGGGGCCTTACTTGGTGCATGCAAAATCCATGGAAATGTCGAGCTTGCAGAAAGGGCAATTGAACACCTAATCCAACTTGACCTTGAAGATGGGGGGTACCTGGCAATTATGTCGAATATATATGCTAATGCTGGAAGGTGGAACGATGTTGCAAAACTGAGAAAATGGGTGAAGCAGAAAGGGATTTGTAAGTTACGAGGCTGCAGCTCCATTGAGATTGATGGTGAGATCCATGAATTTGGGGTGGAGGAGAAGATCCATCCTCGAGCCAAAGAAATTTATGATATGATAGATGAGATTTATGAGCGGTTAAGGTTGGCAGGACATGTTGCAAGCACAAACGAGGTATATTTTGATGTTGAGGAGGAGGAAAAAGAGAAAGCCCTTTTTTTCCATAGTGAAAAGATGGCTGTTGCCTTTGGACTTATTGCTACTGATAAGAGCACCGTCATTCGGGTGACGAAAAACCTGCGGATTTGTGCTGATTGCCACGCTGCCATAAAGCTGATCTCTCAGATTTTCAATAGAGAAATAGTTATTAGAGACCGCAGCCTCTTCCACCACTTTAAGGGGGGTTCTTGCTCTTGTGGAGATTATTGGTAATTATAGCGGAAGATGCTACAATGAGGGTTGGAAGAAAGAGCTGATAGTAAACACCCACATGCAACTCTGCTGTTTAATTGAGTTGGTGTGCGGTCCAAAAGCATTGGTTTGGAGAGAAAAGGTGACAGTAAACAACCACTGATGACTTGTAGCATTTATCGGAGTTGGTGTGCAGTACCAAAGCATTGTTTTTTTTCAGGACGTAGATGGCTTTTCAGCACTTTTGAGAACTTCCATTGAATCAAGTAAACCAATCTACTCCTGGATATGTGCACACTGCACACTTTTGATCCTGTCACGAATTGCTTATATTAGCACTGTGACGGATGATGAAAGGGTTTTAGTATAAAGATAAAGGTCAACAGCAACATAATATGAAATGTGCAATTTTACTTGAGCAATGCTACATGGATTTAAAAAATAGATTTAAAATTAAACTTGAGAATCTCAACCATTGATTTCACTGTGGGTCCCACCATTTATTAGGACCCACTACCTATTCAATAATTGAGATTATGAAGTCTAATTTTTAAGTTCATCTACCATTACTCATTTTCTTTATCTATATATCCCATGAAAAGGAAGCAAGAAGAGATGCAATGCATGCATTCCGCCACTGCCCCCTGAATGGATTGCTCCCTACTATTGCCAATGATCACATACATTATGGCTAGGGCAGCAGTCACGGCCGACCTCCATTGCTGCTACTCTGGACCCACCTATTATGCCACCTTACAGGTCAGTTCTAGAAACTTACTTCTTTGAGCTTGGACTCTCCTCGATGATTCTTTGGCATTGGTCACTCAATACTACATGGTTGCATCCTCCGATTTGAGCAGCAATAACCATCATTCATCACTGGAACCTATGGTCTTTGTACAATAGGTATAAATTATAATAGACATTGGTTTTGAAAGCTTCTTTATGGTATCTTTCCCAAGTAGATTTGATTGATGGGGTGACGATATTATTATGTTCGAGCAGCTAAGTGCATTTTTTTCATTGGAGTTTTTTCTTCTCCTCCTCTCTTTTTACTTTTCTCCTCCATGTCCTTATATTGATCCAGCTCTTTAGTGGGATAAATTGCATAAACTACATATCTTTTCTGCCTTTATTTCTGATTGCATATTTATTCAACATTGCTCACAAAATGTCATTTCAGTAACATGTGGATGCTTTATTTAATACTATGAATGAGTTTTGAAAACCTGCCTATTTAGCATGTAAGTGATGAAAACAGTAGACCTCTCTGAATTTGCTCATCCACTCATCTTAGTTGTGCATAGCTTGGAAGAGGTCATGAATTGTTGTGATTTTGTTGTTTAATCCAATTTCCTGAATGAAGAAACGTTAATCTTAGCTTGCACTTTGGTTGTTTAATCAAACTCATAAAAGACGAAAGTCATTTTTTATGGATTTCTTAGCTTCGCAATTTGGGTAACATATGGTTGAGTGGTTGCCAAAGTTGGAACCCGTTGCCACAACTACTAAACAATAACAAGAGAAAAAGGGTTAACCTGTCCAACTATATTGCGTGTATATACAAGTAGCTACTTTTCTGGCTAGGTAGGTTGAACAATCTTAGTGGTTTTTTCTGTTTGCAATCACCGACGTGGAACTTAATATTTTTGGATGGCCCATGTGTCATTGAATATTTCATATAAATGTTGCAACCGGTGAAAATATGATTTTTAAACACGACAAACACACAAGCTGAGCTAAAAAACATGGTGGCATTCAAGCCATATGAACATACAGACAATTTGACGTAAATATAGAGAAGACTTGGGTGAATAAGAGCAATGTGGATGTAAAAGGTACCATGTTTCAGGGATCTGTCTACATTAAAACAAGAAGATTGGCTGAATTCTTGGCCACTCGAGAAAGCATGAGATTGTTAAATTATATTTTTTGGGCATGCGTAATCGTGTGAGTCTAAATGAGGGATTGATTGCACAGTCAAGTATTCATTCGCAACATCTATATTCTTTCTATCAAAATAAGGGGAGGAGTAATCAATAGATAGTAACATTCTTGGCGTGACCATGAAAGTCCTCCACCGTTGAATGTCCACTTTAAGCCATTCCGAACAACTATAGTAGTTGAACCTAATAAGATAGCAAGTATAACCCAATAAGTAATAAGTACTTGGCCATGGACTTGGAAACCCTCTATTTTTCAATAGAAATGTTGGCCTACTTTCACACCGGATATATCGTATAACTCTATTAGTACGTTGATGAAAAATGCTCGAACATTCATATTTCCCTCTGACAAAAATAGAATTTTAAACAAAATTAGTTTGATTCAACCATCTCTTTTCTCGACTTGCCTACTTGAATTGTATAGTATAGTTTGAACATCAACTAATCACTTAACATAATATCCCCAGTTATTTTTATATCTTTTGAGATTCTGAAATAATAAGTTATTTCATAAATCTATAGAATTTTCAAAATAAATTATTTATCTTATTATTAATCACGTGTGGGGGACCCAATGAAGCTTATTGTGATTTGGCCAAGAGAAAAAGAAAATCAAAAAAATGGAACAATAAGGAATTTAAAAATATTATTTCATATAGGTTAGTTTCAAAGTTATGGTATCAATTTATTTTCATTTTCATTTAGACTCGCAAGATTTTGTATCAATTAGATGACAGAATCTTCAAAGCTTCTTAAAAATTTTTGTTTTTATCCGCAAAAAATTAACATAAAATGAAAAATAATAGGGCCAAATCATAGCAAAATGAGCAAAGTTTTGAAATGTATTTTAAATCCAAATTTTAATCAATAGTGCTAATATAACAATTTGCTGATAGCTTTCACTTGGTAACCATATACATTTTTAGCAAGGCTTCGCTAAATGACTTTGACAAAAAAATAAATAAATAGGTGCTACTTATTCCTTATATAATCTATGTTTGTGCTTTTCTCTATTCCGTGAATCCAACTGAGTTGCCTTCTTCAAAATCGTTGAGATAACATTAGCCATGAATCCAACTAGGTTGCCCTCAAGCCGTGAATTCAACTGGGTTGCCCTCTTCGAAGTCTTTGAGATAACCTCTTCAAAGTCTTTTGAGATGACATTAGTAAGCGAACTGGGTTGTTAAGATTGTTCTGATTTATAGAAATTTTTGAACTAGATTCCCCTTCTTTTTTTTTTATACTCTTTTGGTTGAACACTTCATTAATACAGATTCTGATGTACAACACCAATGTCACAATTGAAAATTGAAAATGAAGAAAAAAAACACATGTTTATACGGGTTGTTAAGGTTGTTCCCCTTTACTCCTGGCTCATTTTGAAACAATCTCCAAGATCAAAATTCTTTGACCAAAATTTCACTATTTTTTTTTTTCACTCTTCTGGTTTCCTCCAACATTTCATTAATATAGATTTCAATTTANGCTTTACTCCTGGCTCATTTTGAAACAATCTCCAAGATCAAAATTCTTTGACCAAAATTTCTCTATTTTTTTTTCACTCTTCTGGTTTCCTCCAACATTTCATTAATATAGATTTCAATTTACAGCACCCATTTTACTTTGGGAAATGAAAAAAGAGATGAAAAAAAAAACACATATTCGTTGACATAATGACATATTCTTACAAATAACTCCCAAAAAAATTCACACTTACTATTTTTACTGATTTCGGTGGATCACCTGAATCAGAAAGGAAAAAAAGGGAAAAAAAATGCAACCCTATATCAAATTAATATCACAAATCACCAGAACTGAAATTTCAGCATCTCACTTCATTTGCAAACAAANGAAAAAAAAAACACATATTCGTTGACATAATGACATATTCTTACAAATAACTCCCAAAAAAATTCACACTTACTATTTTTACCGATTTCGGTGGATCACCTGAATCAGAAAGGAAAAAAAATGCAACCCTATATCAAAGTAATATCACAAATCACCAGAACTGAAATTTCAGCATCTCACTTCATTTGCAAACAAAACAATGGGGTCTGTTATGTGTTGCATGTTCATTCTAATGGTATGCTATGTTCCTCTGCGCAAAAAACGTATGACTATTAACATCATGCAAAAGTCGCCCAGTCTAATCACTACTAGGATTATTGCTCAAATATTGGTGTTCATGGGCAGTAAAATTCAAGAGTGGAATGTTAAATACAGAAACTTAAATGTGAAAGCTGCAATTAAAAATTTTGCCTGCCC
The DNA here is from genome assembly GCA_963454935.2 of Ilex paraguariensis. NCBI lineage: Eukaryota > Viridiplantae > Streptophyta > Magnoliopsida > Aquifoliales > Aquifoliaceae > Ilex > Ilex paraguariensis. The sequence goes on from CAUOFW020005347.1 coordinate 179,138, forward strand.
TTTTCAAATCAAATCAAAAAGAAGAACCAAACAAGTATATTGATTTATAATTTTTTTTTCCGATTTTGAAGAGAGTATTTTGCTCGTGTAAAGCACATGTTTTATTTATAACGTATTGTTAAGGTCTTTGTACACCAGGTACGTGAGAATTCTGGTCTTGCTTTGAAATATGAAACGCATTGTAAAGGGGTAGAGGGTAGGAGAAAAGTTGCAAAGATGATTTTTCAGGGTAAAATAGGCGATCCAGATTTTTCCAGGAAATTAGGATAATACCCCAAAATTTGCCTACTGTCACTCTCTCCCCCCTCTTTCCCTTTCTCAATTTCGAAGTTTCAAATATGTATCTATCTTCCACTAGAATGCATATTTACCTTTTCAATTTAAAATTAGCCAATGAAAATAAATAATTAGACCTGAATTGTTCATAACAATTAGGCAGGCCATAGGTAAAATATAATGAACTTGAATTTGAGACCGTTAGTACAGACTAAATTTTTTTTTTTTTTCAACATTCAGGATTGTCCAACCTAGTTTATGTACACATCGACTAATCCCTTCCTTAGTCCAATCCAATCCGGTCAAAGACATGTCATCTATGACGAGACTAAAATATTCATGAAAAATACATCTTTCACCCAAAAATTGGTGAGTAAACACTAAATTGGTTGTCTCATGTCTAGTTTACATGAAAAAGTCGCAATAAGGATTTTTTCAAACAAAGACAAGATTGGGTAGACTAGTCAATCAAATGAATGTTGGAAATGTTTTCCATCTTTCCCGAAAGAAAAGTAAAGGTACTTCTTTCCAAAATTGTTCCCAATAGGATGTGTGACAAGTCCGCCTAAATCCGTCACTTGTTAGAAGAAATCTACTCTATTCCATCTTGGTTGGCTAGACTGATCCAGCCAGACTCCAAAAAATCATCTCATACGCAGTCAATCCTCAAAGCAAACCTGCTAGTTGAGTTTGTAGAACAAATAGTAATTTGTACCAAGGGCAAAACCACTATAACTTCTAATTTGGGAAAAAAGATGGATTAGAAATAATACAATGATTGAATTGAAAAAAGGGTTTGCAACATTGCTAAATTTTGATTCATAACTGGCCGCGAGCAGACTGCTAAAAATTTATCATAGGCAAGAGAAGGGTCGATCTATGTAACAAGATTACTATTTAGTGATATAGCATTAGTGCAATGATCCAAACACAAACCTCGAATTCCAAACATTCTAGACACAGACATTCTGGTGAAAACTACCCCAGTCCACAAGGTTTGACGCCATATCGGGAAGGACTAACAGACTCATTCCTTCATGGAACCTACTACAACTTGAGCTGGAAAACAACATTGGGTCAACAATGCTGGAGAGACATCTTTCCCAAGTAATTTGATTTTGTTAAAGAAGCAATGTTTTCAACATTTCACATAAACAGAACAATATCAAGAAAGGGCATAGTGCATCACTGGGATGGCATTAGTTCATCACAGGGATGAGATGCAACAGAGGAGTTAATCCATTGGATACTGGAAGCCAGAACTACAGCTCCGCTTGACCAATCCCATTAATAGTCAACTAGGCAAGGTGGGAAAGTCAAAAAATAAGACCAGAAACTCATGCAAAACAGACAGCTATTCATAGAATTTCTCATATGTAGCTTATTTCTGGAAGTATCAAATCCTGAACCCAATGGTTAGTGAGGATTTTGATTGTGTGTATGGTATACAAACCATAGTCTGCCACATTGCACAGGATGGTGGTAAATAAATTGCCATCACAGCAACTCTTAAACATGATCTGAAAGCTAGTACATCCATATACCGAAACTGGTATTGCACAAGCAAGAAAATGACAGAAAAGTTCAATAAAAAAAATGGGACTTTCTCGATGTTTGCAGGGCTACTGAAGTTTTTTTGGCAGAAATTGGCCACTGATGTTAAGCCTCATACAGAGAGAGAGAGAGAGAGCCAATTCAAATACCTAGCCAATCAGAAGTGTCCCAAGCTGTATACTAGAATCCACGCAAGCTGAACAAACAGAAAAGTTTGTAAATTACTACACCGGTAAAGACCACTCTAATCAACCCCTATATGTGTAAAAGAAAGTATGGCAAAATACCAGAAAAAGTGTTATAGAAGCAAAAAGCCCCTCTTGGAGGAGAGCTCCATGACCGCCAAAATCTTCTTCATCAATCTTTAATATTATAGAGTAATAACCATAAATGATCCCAGAGGATATCAGCAGGAACCTGAAAACCAAAATCAGCAACCAAAAGTGACCGTGCTGACTTCAACATAAAAGCAAAAGATAAGTAACACAAACTAATGACAAAATATATGGGCCACCATCGTTTATCTCTAACCAGCACACATTCTCATATGGAAAATCTGCTGACACGGTAACGAACATTTGAAAGAGATCATGCACCTTTACGCTGTGTAGTTGGTTGCAAAAAAACACTGTTTCTCGTTATAAGGAACACGTGATAGCCATCATAACTTCTAGAATCGCTAAAGATTGTCTTAAGACATTACATCACATAGTCCAGGTGATCCCACTCAATAATCCTCTAGGTAATGGCTTTAGTATGCAGATGTTTATACACAGCTTCCTGAATCTAACATATAAAACTCCAAAATTTATGTAAAAGGTGTGAATGAGATAATACCAACCTTCTCCTCTCCATGACTCTTGCAAACCAACTATACTTCATATTAAAAGAGGGGAAAAGGAACACTATGGCCGCATAATCCCAAAAAATGGAAAGAATTTAATCATCCTGGAAAAGTAACTAAAAGAAAGAAGAAAAAAAAAACAAGAAGAATGAGTGTCATTGATACATTTTGATCAGACACTGATATCTCAAGAGGCTGACATGGTGCTCACAGAAGGCACTAATCTTTATACTTTGTTACAATCTTTAGCCGTCTTATCTAAATGAAAGGTTGTTGCCACTTTAAGAATGATCTTCATACGTTAACAGGACACATATCATTGTCTTTGAAGAAATAACATGCCAATCTATACTCTTACAAAGGGAGAGGAGGGACTTGGTGTTCACATCAGAAATATCTGTAGTACCCTTATTCTCTATCCATTTAAATCACCCATAACCACTTAACCACCCATATTTCTATCCAACTGCACTCAACCGCCTATATAATGTATCCTCTTTTTTTCATCTCTTCTCACTCTCATATTTCTCTCAGCCTCTTTCTATTTCACTCCTTTTCAATCACTCACATGGGTGCCATGTGCAAGGCCCACTAGTGCCAATAAGATGGAGAGATCTAACATGTCCATCTCTATACTAATCCTGCAACTAAGCTTAACAAGAATAAATTGTGCAACTGATGTGGATAAATCCTAATTCTGCTTATCATTCAACTGGTATCATCATAAAATCTAGGGGTAGGACTTCAGGTTAGTGCAGGGAGGTAATCATGCATCAGTTAATGGTTGGATGATTGAAGAGTGGAGAGTGAATCGGTCAAGAAATAAGGCAGTCTGGTGAACATAATAAAGGAAGGGCAGTCTAATGCCCAAATGGACTACAGTATAGCTCAAAGGTCAGGAAAGGGAGGNTCAAGAAATAAGGCAGTCTGGTGAACATAATAAAGGAAGGGCAGTCTAATGCCCAAAGGGACTACACTATAGCTCAAAGGTCAGGAAAGGGAGAGAGGTTACCAGGCCCTGCCTTTCTCTGTCCATTGCACTGTATGCAATGTATTACTGCNTGGACTACAGTATAGCTCAAAGGTCAGGAAAGGGAGGGAGGTTACCAGGCCCTGCCTTTCTCTGTCCATTGCACTGTATGCAATGTATTACTGCNAAAGAGATCATGCACCTTTACGCTGTGTAGTTGGTTGCAAAAAAACACTGTTTCTCGTTATAAGGAATACGTTATAGCCATCATAACTTCTAGAATCGCTAAAGATTGTCTTAAGACATTACATCACATANGCACTTGTTAAGAATAAAGTATGATTAGTCTAGTATGTTATAAGGGCCAGGCCACATGGCATAAGGCTAGGACATTCACTTAGAGCATATGATCATTACTGAAAACAGCCCAAGCATACCACATGCCCTGCAGAACACAGATTCTCATCCTATTATGATACCATCACGCCTTCACTTGCCATGGCTCCAACTGCCAAGCCAAATCCCCAGATAAACATAATGAAGCACATATGGTCGTGTCTATAAATCATAGCTCCACACATCATTAATATCACCTAAACACCTCGACACCATACAATAAAATTTTCCCTCATAGAAATGACAAATCATCATTTACATTAATGACTATGACCAGAAAAGGTATCACAAGCATCAACTTACACAACAATCCAGATGCCCCCAACCAAAGGAATGGCACCCCATAGTAACCCACATACAAGGGCCACCACTTGTCGGATCCAATGGAGTACATCTCCCAATTGATCCTGCAAGGAAAAAGCAGTGCAACAATCGATAACCAAGTTTACATTGCAAACAAACTCAAGAAGCAATCTTCCATCATAATCATGAAACAAGATATCCAGATTTCTATAAACGGGTACTGTGGCAACAAAACTTTCCTGCCCTTACTACGAAGCATGATACACTGGAGTCTGGACAACACAAGTTGTCTCCAGAACTATCCAAATTGCAACATTAATTGCACCATCCATGTTAAGCAATTAAAGACATGCATGATCACATATTACCCTCGTAAATAGAATTCAATGAAGATGTCTCGAGTATATGCTCTCATTTCACTAATTAAGAACTTTACTCCATCATTATCTCCTCCCTCTCTCTTCCCAAAAATTCCAAATTTAAAAAGGACCCAATAGACGAAGAGAAAACTACATTGTATTGCTGTCACTGTTGTAACCATCATTAAATATTCCTCAATATAATAGAGTTTATGCAGAGCATAATATGAAGAAACGGCACAAAACTGGAATTTCACATAGAGCTCGTTAAAGAATTGTTTAATCAGATATAGAATTAACTTCAGGCTTACATTAAGTTAACTGAGATTAATGAGGAGATGTAATAAAACTCGTTATGCTCTATGAGGTTCCAAAACTTAAGGTTATTTAGGCAATCAATATAGTTATCGAACATGGTCTGTAGTTGCAACCCTGAGAAATTTCTTTTTCTAACAAAAATAAAACTTATAAGGAAAATTGGAGCAAAAAATCACAGTAACCCCTCAAGTTTTGCATAGAGAGAAAGAGAGAGTGAATCTTATAAATTCCCTCATTCCTACACCATGTTATAAATTCTCTCTGAATTTGCAAATTTCCGACACCATGTTATACTACAATAGCAACATATCAGCATGCACTACTTGTTGGATCGAATTAGATAAATCTCACATNCACCATGTTATAAATTCTCTCTGAATTTGCAAATTTCCGACACCATGTTATACTGCAATAGCAACATATCAGCATGCACTACTTGTTGGATCGAATTAGATAAATCTCACATTTTTTTTTTTGGAACAACAGATATATCTCACATACAAATTAAAACTATGACTGAATCAACAATAAGGATTCAAACGTCAAACCTTGTCCCAAGAAGCCTCCGGATCGAACAATTTGGCGAACTTGAACGGAGACAAGTGACCGTTCTGATGCAATTGTGGTTGTTTCTCTTGCTGTTGAAGATTGATCTTCACTGTTTTTCTCTCTTTCATATTTGAAAATCTACGAATATTCACAATAACAGACGTATACTACAATTAATCTGAATTTTTACGAACTCGATACTATCAAAGCCAGTTAGGGTTTTGAAGTAGACAACAACCGGGAGCGAAAGAGAGAAATTGTGTAAGGGTTTTTATGTGGACAAAGCTCGGAGGGAGAGAGAGAGAGAGAGAGAGAGAGAGAGAGAGAGAGACAACAAGGAAACGTGGCTGGACAATTAACTGTAATGAAAATAGTGCCCTACTGGGAATATCAATTGCTTGATAAACTTTATAATCAAAATCACCGCCCGTCTTAGTATTTAATGAGATATATTATTTATTTAATGATTATAATTATCAAATTTATTTTTTAAATATAATTTTTAAGTATATATAGTATTACCCATATCAATTATTAAAATGATAATATGAATAAATTATAAATTAAATTTGAATTAGTTTAAATTTAAATAAATTAATTTACACACACTTCACTTTTAAAATATATATATATATATATAAATTAATTAATTGAACTAGCTGCGCTGTAGATCTAAATCGATTGGGTGCTAGGGAGGAAAAGATTCATCAAATGTTTTGATTCTGTATGTGTTTGACTGCACGTGATGTTGCCGGCTTTCCATTATATAAATGGAAGTACATTTACCATTCAATTCTACTTTAGCCAATTGCCTCCAATGATTTTTTTCGGTACATAAAATCGATAAATCACCTCACTTATTACTTAGGTTCATTCCCTCTCAGTGTCACCTAATTATTGTAAAAAATTCTACAACATTTATATTAAAGCCGACACTAATGTCTTACTGCGTATTTTAGGCATTTTAATACTACACAATTATCTATAAAAAATAGTATTACACCTACATTAGAGTTAAAACTAAAATCTCGCCTCATACCATATACATTAAATATTAGTTTTGAGACCATTGTCTTTCAATACTCTACAACTAGGATACGAAAGACCCCTTTACGTTTGAAACTAATATTTTACCATGCACTTTGGGCGCAGTAAAATAAGTTTAGTTTTACCAAACTGTCATAATTTTGAAGATCCAAATACATAAATTTCATTGATCTGTGATAGGGGAGGATCGAATTAGGGTTCAGGAGAGATGGATAGTACCGAGAAAAACCAGAGCAAGGGTTTTTTTGCGGCGATGACTTCTATGTTGGGCAACGCCATGCATAGATCTGTAAACGGGTACGCTTGTGTCTTTTTAACTTCCTTTTTTTTTGCTTTTTTGTTTTTTGGTATTGCGGTCCTGGTCAGCGGTCGCCTAATCTCCTCTCCAGTTTGATCGCTGTGATATGTTGGCTTTGTCTTCTGGGTTGATATTTGTGACGCTAGATAAGTCGTAACCGTTGAATCTAGACTCCATCTTCAATTACGGTAGTGCAACTAGAGTAACTTATTTGATCCCTCGGATATGTAATGGTGAAGTCTACCGTATTGGGTTGGCACAATGTTGTATGGACTACAAATATGCGGTATGCTAAGACTGTAATTAACAAGTTGGCTTGAAATATAGTGGCCTTTTTCCATATTGGTTGTTGAGGGTGCTTCAATATGGGGAAGTTATCATGTCACCACTTATCAGACAGCTTCTAATTTAGTTAAATAGATTCCTCAATTCTATCTGAACTTCTCAGATAGGTTGGCTTGGAGTTTCATGAAGATCTGCCATGTTTATTTGTTTATCTCTTTGAGCGAATCTTCAAGATCCATTCAAGATGGGCATATATAGTTGTCACTTATTTTACCTGATCTATGAAGGGCTTATGTGTGCAAATAGTAATCTGCTTACCTTTCTCATTGTAAACCTTGTGATATGAAACTCGTCTCCTTACCATGTATATCAGCTTTTATCTCCCGTAGTCTCATAGAAGATCAATTATATGACAGATGCATTCTGGAAGTCCAACCAGTGCTGTGGAATTTAGTATTGTTTGATAAACATCAAACATGCTACTGTTAGTTGTAGTATCTTAGGTTCATATCTTTTGCTTGGTCCCATATAACAATGAACTTCTTAGTTTTGATCTTCAATATTGGTTATCAGGAAACTTATGTCAGTTGTTGAAGGTTTTATTTCTAATGATCTACTTTTTATTTTTTTTCCTGCCTCTAGATTGCTTGGTTATGAAGGAATGGAAATTATAAATCCAGAAGGAGGCAAAGAAGATGCAGAGGAGGAAGCTCAAAGAGGAAGATGGAAGCAGGAGGTGGGTTGTCCTTTGATAATACAACATCTCTTTTATATTTGAAATTGGATCTGAAAGCTGGTGTTCCTCTTGAATGTACCGATGTACCTAAAGCTGATGCTTCCTTAGAACTGCTCATTGGTTTGTTATGTTGTAAAAATTGAATACAAAAATCCCATTTTATCTAGGATGAGTGACTAATAATAATGCTTATAGCGTGCTCCATGAGCACAAGTAAGTTACTTGGTCCATCGGTTCAAATACTCAGCGTTTTGTTGTTGTGTTTCTCTCCTTTGAACATGGGAGATATTGATTAGCATGTGCCACAAGCCATGTTTTGGGGTTCGTTGAAACGTATACTTTGTACCCGTCTTAGATTTGGGTACTTTTCCACTACCTTAGTGACAGTCACATTCTTAGATGTCCTTTATCGCCTCATATTGTATGTGAAAACCTACTATCAGAATATGAAAACATAGTATACTCGTTTTACGAAGAGAAATAAAAGAACTAGGAATGTAGCACCTTGTTAAGACTTATGGTGTGAGACTAGTGCTACAACTTTAAGAATGTAAACTCAAATGCTGGTTGTGCAAAGTAATACATACTCGGAAAGCCGAGGTCGAACTCTCAGGAAATTGTGAAAACAACAGTCGCCAAATTAAATCAATTAACAAACTTATGAATAATTTTCTCGAAAAGATTGTTTTAATTGATAAAATTAGAATAAAATTGATAAAATTAGAATAAGTTGCTTAAAATAATACGTAAAATACTAAAGCATCGGNCCGAGGTCGAACTCTCAAGAAATTGTGAAAACAACAGTCGCCAAATTAAATCAATTAACAAACTTATGAATAATTTTCTCGAAAAGAGTGTTTTAATTGATAAAATTAGAATAAGTTGCTTAAAATAATACGTAAAATACTAAAGCATCGGGGACAACCTCTCAAATCCCTACGGTAGTTATTAATGATTTAGTTTCCAAACTCAAACAAGAGTCAAATTGTCAATTGACCCCAGTTGGAAAATTTAGCAATAAGAATACGAAAATACCACTTTTTATATCCAAAAGTTTATTCAAAAAAATCAAAGAATTGTTTACCGATTGTAAGCATTTGCCACAACTGTAGTCTACAAAAATCAAACTTTCTTAACAAACCAATTCTTGACCTAACCACACANATAGCAATAAGAATACGAAAATATCACTTTTTATATCCAAAAGTTTATTCAAAAAAATCAAAGAATTGTTTACCGATTGTAAGCATTTGCCACAGCTGTAGTCTACAAAAATCAAACTTTCTTAACAAACCAATTCTTGACCTAACCACACATTCCTCTGGTTATATTATTATGCGAAGCAATTGTAATCAACTTAAGTAACGAATAACTAGTTATTTGTCTCGCATGAGAATTCAAGTAATCAATGTATAAGATACAACAATTCAAAAATCTTTACAGAGCAAAAACTTTACTAATAAAATTAAAAGTTGAATTAACAAAATATCACAAATCATTAAACCATTAAGTCAATGAAAATACCGTACTTCATTGAAAGGTTTTCCCTAAGCTTAAGTCAGACATAATAAAATTCAACTAGAATAAAAAATAATGAAAATTCAAGAAGAATCTATAACAATTACTTCCTCCTTATATTTTTTCTCCCCATAGAAGACTAATCAAAATCTAATTCCTCTTTCAGAGTCCTCACCCCTTTAATAGCACGCGTTCGGACGCAATGGATCAACCGTTCGGCTGCATTTGACAGTGAACACCAATCCTTCAAAACCTTTGCCTTCCCATTCTAGAAATCCCATTCAGACGCAATAGAAATCCCTGTCCGGACGTGTGTTCCAGTAACTTCATCTTCAGCTTCCACTCTACACCCACCATTATTGCTCCAATTTGGATCAATTACCTGTACAACAAACACTCCTTCCATTACTTACATAACATCAAATCTTAAATAAATCAATACATTTATCAATCCATCCAATATAAATGACTAATTTTACCTACCAAACTAATGCATTATCCGATACTAATCAACTAAGCTTTATTTTCCTAGAATGAAACTATGTTATAAATTTTGAATATTGGGTAGCCTGCAGGCAAAAATATGGGTTCATTAACTGAGCCTTTAAGGTCATTGTACAGGAAAATCCTGTACATATCAAATATATACCGAGTTGTGTCTCAAACTGAAAGCAGGTACATGTCACATATCTGCACATATCTTTACTTGAGTTCTCGTTCTGCACAGACCACAGAAGACCTTTTTGATTTTCATGTTGGGCTTACCTTGAGAAGTAAAATCTTATTATGCATGCTGAGAGATTTATGGCTTTTTTAAAGGATAGAGACAGTTACTGGAAGATGATGCGGGAGTATGTAGGGTCTGATGTAACATCAATGGTGACACTTCCTGTCCTTATATTTGAGCCAATGACAATGCTTCAAAAAATGGCAGAGGTTTGACCCATTTTCTTCACATACTGTATCACTTATGTTATACTTGCTGTTTATGGCCCATATGATGCAAATTGTGCAATTCTTGTCACAGTTGATGGAATACTCCCACCTTCTAGATCAGGCAGACGAGTGTGAAGATCCCTACATGCAATTGGTATTTGCTTGTGAGCACGTCTGGAACCTGATATTCATGAGATAGCTTAATCATGCAAATTATCATTTGAATATTTAATTTAATTTTTTAATATTCTGCAGCATCATGGGCTATCTCTGTCTACTATGCCTACCAACGCACCTGGAAGCCTTTTAACCCCATCCTTGGTGAGACTTATGAAATGGTCAACCATAATGGGATTACATTCATTTCAGAACAGGTATGTTAAGGATCTGAAATTCCTGCTTCATGTCTATTTTATCCTCCTCTGGACCCCCTGCTATCAAATTCTATCTGTTAAGCTAATCTGAGGCCACATTTTCATGGGGAGATACACAACCAAGCTAAAACCATTAAGGAAATCCAACTTTTAAGATATTCCCAAAACTTTCCAAATATAGACTTAACATTGCTCCCTCCTAATTGGATGCTTTTGCAATTTTCTTATTTGTTAATTTGAATGCTTCACGTTGATATCCCAATACAGGTGAGTCATCATCCTCCAATGAGTGCTGGACATGCTGAAAATGAACATTTTACATATGACGTGACCTCAAAGTTGAAGACTAAATTTTTGGGAAACTCCCTGGATGTCTATCCTGTTGGAAGGTCAGTTTTTTTCTTCGGTTGTTCATTGACTGTTAACATCTTTAGTATGTCATTAAAGGTTGGCGGAGTTCAACAGCTTTGTAAGATTATTGTCATTCTGTATCTGTTTGTGTGTGTGTGGTTTTTAGCTCCCTCCAATTATTAATTGAGAGCATTTGGTGGTTATCTTCTATCATTGAAGGTACATTCTATGGTAGAGTTCACATGGATTACATCTGCCAAAAGAATGACAATCTGATTTGTTTGGATCTATATGTTATACATCAAAAGATTGTATGAACAATAATGGTTTGCTATTTGCCTCTATTCCATTTCTATATTCAATCTTTTACGTATCACGATTTATAATAATGTTAATCACAAATTTATGTTTGTGTGCAGAACACGTGTAACTCTTAAACGAGATGGTGTGGTCTTGGATTTGGTTCCACCTCCTACAAAGGTTAACAATTTGATTTTTGGAAGAACTTGGGTAGATTCACCTGGGGAGATGGTTATGACAAATTTGATTACTGGGGACAAAGCTGTGCTCTATTTCCAACCATGCGGCTGGTTTGGGTAAGCTGTTGTATCCTTTCAGTTTTTTTTCCTTTGAACTTTTCCTATAGCCTATGGCCCTTTGAATGGTAATCTTTTTGGTTGTGTGAAACATTTTAACTTTGTACCATATTGGATGAAGTTTTTGAATCTATGACTTTGTTAGCTCCATTCTGGTTTCATGTTGTTGCAGTTTTCTTAATGATTTTGAAGATACTATTTCTTTGAGATGCTCCCTGTGAATTGATTGCTGCTTTGCTGCATTCAATGATTTTATTCCAGTAGTTCTAATTTAAATTGAGGCTTAGTTTTTCAAAAGTTCAGAGTTTGTGGGGGTGCTGTCATGCATGCAGACTTGCATAGACTTCCTACCTGCTACCAAGGTCTGATAATTTTTTTGGTTGCAGAGCTGGTCGATATGAAGTGGATGGCTACGTGTATAATGCAGCCGAGGAACCTAAGATATTGATGACTGGAAAATGGAATGAGTCAATGAGTTATCAACCTTGTGACATGGAAGGGGAACCTCTTGCAGGCACAGAATTGAAAGAGGTTTGTTGCACTAAACCTTTCACCATTTCATTTTTTTATACTTGGGATAGAGCACTTGTCATAATTGTTGTATGTGGATTGAAGACTGACATTCCCGTTCAGCATGCTGGTTCGTTCATTTCTATGATTGTACTGATTCAGGACCATGGTTCAAAGTCGCGGTATCGGCCATTGACTCGGAGGTCACTGAGACACATCGGTCGCGACGTTGCGGCGCAGTATCGGCCGATACGCTCAAAACACTATGTAGAAGGCTCAAAAAAAATTGAAAAAATTGTAATAAATGTAAATATCATCATCAATGCATCATATCCCTAAAAGACATTATTTAACATATTAATCATTGCAAAAAAGAATAATAAGGATGCTACCGGAAAATATTTATTATCATCTATATTCAAGGTTAATAAAATTTAATTTGTAATTTTTAAAAATTATAAATGTATATATATGGTTAACTTAATAGCTTTAAAAATGAAAATCTATTTATAAAAAAAATCTTCATTTAATTATTTATCATGTGTCTAATTAGATCGATTATATGTATATGTATTTTATGTATGATGATTATATGTATTTTCTCCATTATGTACATTTAATTATTAAATCATCAATATATATATACAAAACAAACTTAAGGAGTTAAGTTCTAAGTAGTTTATATGAAAAATACTAAAAATTATATAATTAAAAAAATTGGGGCAAAACCGAAAAAACAAAAAAAAAGGGGTAGGAAATAAATTTTTGGGTTTGATAAAGCCAAAGCCTCATGTGACCCAAAGCCTCACTCTTCGGTCTTCAACTCTCAACTTCGACGAACATAGAGAACAGAGAGAGAGAGGGAGAGAGACAAAGCACAGAGACAATGGGTCTCTGCTACTCGGGACTCATCGGGAAGACTGGTTCTTCTGCTATCGAGTAATCCGATCGTCCAACAGCCTAGGGTCTGTGATGTTGATCGATGAACTTTGAAGAAGATGGAAAGTAAGAATCGCGAAGAAGAAGGAAAGTCCGATCTGCGATGTTAATCGATGATATTGGGTCTCTGATTAGGGAGATTTACCATAAATTTTCAGGTTTGTGTTCAATTTTATTCTAACTTTCTTGTTTTATTTTTATTATGGGAAAGGAGGTCTAATTTAGGGTTTAATTTCTCATCTTTTTTGCTTTTTTTTTGACATTTTCTTTGTTGCTTGGACAATTCTGTGCATATTAGTTCGATTCGAAAGTGAATCGGCTGAGTTTGTCTGAGTTTTTCCGAGTTGGCCCGATTCAGAACCGATTCATGATAGACTCGTGATAGTCTTGTATTGTGTATCGTTATCGGATCAACGCCTGCCGAGGCAGATACGACTTGGCCGATACTTTGAACCTTGTTCAGGACTGGCTTCATTTCCAGTTCATCATGCAAGTGCATTATGTTTGTGTCAGCATTCTTGTAATGGCTGCAGCTTCCATAACTGCAAAACTTTGAGGCTGACAAATAGTAGCAATACTACCATCCTGAGTACTCCAAACTCTTGGTGGATGGGACACCAAATTTGGCTTGTGTTCAATACATTCTTATTGTTCATATAGGTTTTACTAGCTAGACTCCAGCATCAGATACTGCTAATATATCGTCGTTTGATTTCATGAGAGATTACATAAAAGCAGTAAGCGCACCATTGTTCTCGAAGAATTTTGATACTTAGGATATACAGCTTTTTTGTTGTGGTCCCATGTAATGCAAACACAAGCCAGCTTGTGTTACATGAAACTTGTTCCACTAAACACATGCATCATTGTAGTGCACAGAAGCTGCCTTTGACAGCTTCCATATTTGGATGACAAGCAAGAAAATCTTTTCTGGTCATCAGATGTGTTGAATGTTGATTTGCCGAATTCTGTCTTCAGACGTTAGGGGGTTAGTCTTGTTGATTTTTGCACACTGTTCCTGTACCCACTGGGTGTGAATGATTTTACATTATCCAGTAACTTGTTAAGAAGTAAAGATTTGGTGTGCTATAATTGTTTGCGATGAAGAAACAATGATCAAAGTTTCGAAACGGCTGAAATGTTTCCATTTTTTAAGGAGACCAAAATAAATCAATGATGTAAGTGGCGTTTCAATGCTTCAAGGTGTTTCGGAATGTTTCAAGGTATTTCAAGATGTTTCGTCATGTTCCACCTTTTTCTCGGTATATTTCGAGGTGTTTCAAAATACCAAATTTTTTATCCGTTTCTATTGTATTTCTGAAATGTTTTTGAAACATTGTCGAAACATTTTTATTTCTCAGGTGACTGAAACAATTCACCGAAACAAAATTTTGATCCTTATCTGGCTGCTAATTTTGGCTTGGCTGGTGTTTGAGATGATAATATGTAAGTTACTGGCGACTTTTGTGCAGGTTTGGCGAGTTGCTGCTACCCCAGAAAATGACAAATTTCAGTATACATATTTTGCACATAAAATAAACAGCATTGACACTGCTCCTAGGAAATTGTTGGCATCAGATTCTCGTTTGCGTCCTGATAGATATGCACTTGAGAAAGGTGATCTATCAAAAGCTGGTGCTGAGAAGAGCAGGTCCTCTCTCTCTCTCTCTCTCGCCCACATGCACAGACACTTTTGTCATGCATCAGTGGTTTTTCTTTAAAATATTAATGTTCAGATGGATGACCATACATATTACTGGTGTTGTGAACATTATTACTTTGTGCTAGCTGTGAGCAAGTTACCAGAGGGCAATATATTACTGGAAAACTTTCATTGTAAGACTCATGAGTTCTTCTCCTGAGCTCTGGCCCTGGGCATGCTATTTAGATAAGTATTTATATAACAATCAAATTATGGGGGAGAGGGTTTGGGAAGCCCTCTTTTTACATTTTGTTTCCTGCTCTCCCTTTAAACCCCATAAAAAGGAGGTTGAATAATCAATGAAGCTGAGACATTTGGAAGTCTTCTTAGGGTTTCATGGTGACTTTTGATCTCCCTTTTTGGTATATGCTGGGTGTTTCTCATGGTCATTTGTTGGTTGGCTTTATTATCCTTTCTTTGGCTTATGAGATGCATATAGAGGGAAAGTGCCTTGATTTTGGATAACTTACAAATTGATTCATGGTTTTTCTAATTCTTTTCAGCTTCTTAGTCACCCTTCTTCCCATTGAAACGAAGAAAAAGGGGTAAACAAATCAATGAGTCTGACACTGTGGTGTCCATGTTACCAGGGTCTCATTATCGCTTTTGCTTTCTCTATTTGCATTGTTGGATATTCTCTTGGTCGTATGTTGGTTTTCCGTAAGCCTTCATTTGCCTTACATGAGGCATATTTGGAGGGACTGTTTCTTTAGTTTTGAGGGCTTGCAGTGTGCAACTCACAATATTAAGCTATTTTTTCATAATTCTTCGAAGCCTCTTGTTCAGTGGCCAATTGGGCAGTTAAATTCTTCCAAAGAACCTTATTTAGATTCTTGGTTCCTATAGAATTGTTGATAGGATATACTTGCACATCCGCTTGGTTTGTCTACATTATGTGCTTTTGAAATGAACTCTAAAAAAAGAATATAGAATCATATGCTCTTTTTTGTTTTCTAATGAACTCAATTTAAAGAAAAAGATGTGAATCAACAATTGTTGATTTACTTTTGTCTTTTTAGATTTGTTTGTATTGGTCTAAGAAGTTTGCATGGCATTTTTGTATGCCTTCTCAGTTTGGAGGAGAGACAGAGAGCTGAAAAGAGAGCTCAAGAGGCAAAAGGCCATCAGTTTAATCCAAGATGGTTCGATATGACTGATGAAATTACAACTACACCTTGGGGAGACTTGGAAGTCTATCAGTACAATGGAAAATATACTGAACATCGGGCTGCTGTAGATAGCTCCCATAGCATTGATGCAGATGATGTCAGATCCACAGAGTTCAACCCATGGCAGTATGTTAATTTGTCTGCAGAATGAGGTAAATCCATTCTTGTGCATGTGGTCAGATTCTTAGATATGGACAGAAATTTTTGGTGTGATGTGAAAGTATCTGTTGTTTGTGGCATGTGTACATTTGTATCTCATTTTATGTGTGTATATTAGATGAATCTAGCAAATTCGCTTTGTTAGACAGTTTCTCCATGTTCAGCATTCCTCCTATTCTACCCTTCTGGTGAATTACCTCTAATATGTCGTAGGAGCATCTAATGATTATTATTATATCCTGATGCAATGTCTCAATATGAATTCTTCACGACCGTCCAACAAATTGGGAGCATATAGGACATCATAGCAAGCAACAGAATCAATAACAATATTCGCAACTATGGACAACTTCCCCAGTTTTTACTCGGCACATCTGACTGTTGGTTGGATATTTGTGAATAGTTTTCTGCATTACAGGTGTTGTCATCAAGCTCCGTTTTGAATTTTTAGATGGCATTACCATTGGACAATGGGACGGGTCCTTACGAGGAAGAATCGATCTGTAACTAAGAAGCTAAAGCAAATGGAGCTTATTGAAGCACTTGAGGTCTTTCATTGTGCTTTTCCATTGTGTTTGAAGCACTTGAGGTCTTACCTTTGTGCTGTTTCTTGTTGGCCTAGGATATATCTGTTTCTTTTTGGGTTAATTGTAAATTGTACCCTGAAAGATCGTTCGAATNTTTCTTGTTGGCCTAGGATATATCTGTTTCTTTTTGGGTTAATTGTAAATTGTACCCTGAAAGATCGTTCGAATTTCAATTTGTACCCTCAAAAATAAAAATTTACATCAATGTGCACCCCTAAAGATCAAAAATCTTAATTTGCACCCTTAAAGATAAAAATTTGTATTAATGTGCACCTCCAAAATTAAAAAATTTTAATTTGCTCCTTCAAAGATAAAAATTTGTATTAATGTGCACTTAAAATTAAATTGATAAATTATATCTAGATTTTTTCATGTTTGTCACTTAATTATTTTGATCCTTTCACATTTAAAATATTACTCCTATATTTTATGGCGTTTGTGCACGTGTAACACGTAACCTTTATTTGTTGATTTATGTTAATATAATAGTTAAAAAATATGATTTTATCCTAATAAAAAAATTATAATTTCATATTATTTTTTATTTTATGGGTCTAATATACTCTAAAGTTCAAAATTAAGTTTACCATTTGAATGTCTAATAGAATAAAGTGTTGCACATTGAGTAATATATTGCATTGGATATAAAAAATATTATATAAATATCTACATTCTATTAAACATTCAAATAGTAAGCTTGATTTTGAATTATAGAGTATAATTATAAAATTATAATTTTTTATTAGAATAAGATCATATTTTTTAACTGTTATATTAACATATATCAACGAAAATGGGTTACGTGTTGCACGTGTACAAACGTCATGAGATGTAAGAGTAATATTTTAAATGTGAAGGGGTCCAAATATTTAAGCATGAGGGGATTTAGGTATAATTTATTAATTTAGTTTTTGATGCACATTGATACAAATATTTATCTTTGAGGATGTAAATTGAGATTTTTTATCTTTGAGGGTGCGCATTGATATAAATTTCTATTTTTAACGGTGCAAATTGAGATTTTTGATCTTCGGGAGTTTAAATTGAGATTCGAACTATCTTTCGGGGCTTAACTTGTAAGTAATCCTTTCTGTTTTTCGTTCTTTAGACTCGTGCTTACAATGTGAAATTCGGCTCACACAGTCGTCTCCAAATCACGCTCGCCTAACATATTGTCCAACGTCTATGACCCCAGTCAAGTGTAATGTGCAACAAGGGACTATTCGTCACGTGTATTACTGGGACCAGTCAAATTGAAGCCGAGGATCAACTACACTTTACCCTTATTATTTTAGTCCGTGGGATTTTGCTTGTATAGCCTCGTGAGTAGTGTTACACTGATCAAATTTTAAGACTAAATTTAAAATTTAAATGACATGACAGTTGATTTAAATTTTTTTATTCGGTGTTTTTCATTTGGGTTCTAATAAAAATTTTAAATAATATATTATCAAGTCATTTGAATTTTAATTTAATTTCAAAATTTGATCAGTATAACATTATTGATTATTGAGGGCTCATAACATTATTGAGGGCTCGTTAAGTGGATTCAATGCAGTCCGGTCAAGGGAAGTGCGTGCTTGAACTGACCACTAAAGAAGAAGTATCAAATTGAATAATCGAACAATGAACAACCATTCTCATCTTTCCTTCCAATAAAACGACATATTATTATGCCATTATTCCACCTTGTTTGCATCCGTGATGGGAAAGTTTTTTTATAAAAAAAGCTTATGCCTTTTTTTATTTCCTAGGTTACTGGTAGAGCCTAAATAAGCTTGTCTTGAATATGTTTTTGTCTTTTCCCAGGTCTGGTGAAAGTTGTCACAAAATAACTAAAAATATAGTTATG
>CAUOFW020005347.1:203222-214922 GCA_963454935.2 Ilex paraguariensis
TTTTTTTGTAAAAACTTTTGTATGGGGTGGTATTTTAGTTAGAGGTAAGATGAAAAGAAAAATCAAAACTAGGACGTGTTATTGTGCCTGTGCATTAATTTTTCAATGTTTATTAATGATTTTAATTTTCCTATCTTCAAAGATCCTAAAAAATTGGAATTATGTGAAAGTTCTTTAAAATATTAGTAAAATTGGAATTATGTGAAAGTTTTTTAAAATATTAGTGGGTCATATTGATTGTCGGAAATGTGTTATACATTGTTTTCGTGCATGGGTAAATATTTGCAAAATTTTTACGAATTACATAATGCCTTCAGGCACGGAAATTTACTAGTATCTTATATTTACCGATTCGAATTTGAATATAATCATATCCGCTTTGATTATGATCCAATTCGAAATATTTATGTATAAAGTTTTTAATAATTAAGTGATTATTTAAAAAAATCAAATTTAAATATAATTTGTTAAAATTTAGTTAAATTAAACTATTTAGATCGGATCAATTTTTTGAATCAGATCAAAATTTTGAATCAGATTCTAATTATTAACGAATTCAGATATGAATCGCGAAAATAAAACCCGTTAAATTATCTATGTTGAGTCGAACCATCATAATTGAATTCGGATTCGAATCAGTAAAAAATTTGATCTACACTCAATCTGTTGATATAGACGTAATTGTCCCCCTTACTACCCTCCAAATGTGATAAAAATCATAAAACGATGCGCACCTTTTTAGTGTAGGACCACAACCAAATGTTCAATTCCTTCAAATGCGTTTCTATTATTGGGTAATGTTATTTAGACCTAAAAATTTAATATAATTTATTGATTTAATGATATAGTTGAATTGTAACAGTTAAATTAATCATAAGTTCTAATGTTTGATAGAATTCATAATAAATTCAAGAGCTATGATAAATTAGGTCAACAAATTAGATTTAAATAATACTAATCTTCTATGATAATATTGACTCAACTTCATACCAACTATTTAGAATCGGTTGAATGAATGATATTTTTTATCATTAATGTTATTGAGACATAATTTGAAAACTTAATGTATTATGACCATTGAATTAATAGTGTTAGGATTAAGTGATAATTTAATGTTGAGACCCATTGACAATCTAATAACTACAATCATTAAGTTTCCAAATTATATCTCAATAACATTGCTAATTTTTTATTGGCAAAAAAAAAAATTATTGGATTTTACCAATCATCATATTTTGCATTAAATTAGAGCCTATCATTTTCTTTTATGTAAATTATAATTTACACCTTTAAAATGTGAATTTAATTCATATTTGATCCTTGAATTTTCAATTGCAATACTCAGATTTCTAGAGTTTTAATTGAATTTCAATTTAGTTCTTACATTAAAATACATCCATTTATTATGATGGAACGGTCTTATGTGACCTACACATGACTTGAATAAAAAGATGTATTTGTCTGGTAAAAAATCATTTACGTGTGAGTTGTATAAGTTTATTTGATCTAATTTAGAGGGAAAAAAATACTGAGTGAGAGAAAGAGAGAGAGAAATACTAATGTATTTGAAAAATATACTTTTATAGACTCCTGTTGGAATAAATAAATAAATAAATTTGGACGAAAAAATTAGATTAAAATTCAATTAAAACTTTAAGAATATAATTATTTAAATTAAAATATCGATACTAAATAAAAATTATGTGTTTATTTTAAAGGTATAAATTGTAAATTACCCTTATCTAATGTGTGTATCTTGACATTAGGTATATTCTCATCTAAACACGTACAAAAAAAATGATTCAACAATATGAATCAGTACCATGATTTCGAAATTGATCTACTTAAAATAAGTATTCAGAATTGTTGGCTATCGACATGGTGGAGCGAACTTCTTGTGCTCTTGGCTTTTGCGATTCAAGTATAACTAATAATGGGCTAAGCCTAGGTGGTCACATTATATTCTTAATTAGGCGGTCTCGAGATCAAATCTTATCAAGAATAAGTATTGATTTCTTTGTCCATTCTCTTATCGGGTTGGGTTATTCAACTGTTCTTTCTTTTCTCTCCTATTAGAGTGATATCTTATACTTGTAATAATAATAATAATAGGCAGTCACATAGCAAAAAAAAAAAAGTCAATATACAAAAAGTCACTAATTGTCCAATCCCTTGACTATAGCTTCACACACAAACAATGCAAAACCTATTACTACTAATAATAATCGGCAGTCCGTTTTATTGTCACATAGAACATCTCTTGTTCTTACCTTTTTTTACTCTAAATTTAAATTTAAATAAAAAAATTCTAAAATGCTTTATCCAATCCTTAAAAATTTTATCCAATTTATTCTCCGTTAAAAATTTAATAGTGATATTCTATCTTACTTGAAATTCGAGTGTATCCTCTCCTCGTTTAAATTTGGGTTTATTCTTTTTTACTTTTGAGTTTTTTCATTGTAGTAGTTTATATCAAATTAAGTTTTTTACTCCAATCAAAAAATTTAAATTTAGAGGATGTTGAAATTTAAGTTTGAAGATGCTTTTAATAAGTGTACCAATAAATCTCCAACCTCCGTTTAGAAGTACCTGTTAAATTTAAATGTGGGTTTACTATCCTTGATATTTAAATTTCAATACATTAGAAGCATCTTCAACCTTAAAAGTTTGTCAATCTATTGTCTCTAAAAACATCTTCAATATTAACTTAAATTTTTATATCTATTGAATTTGTAAGATGCTTTTAGAGGCAATACAAGCGTCTAGTTAGCAAGCTTTTAGAAATAATTTGATTTGTAATTTGACACTCAAAAGGTTAGTCTAAGGCTAATTAGGGGTGTCCATGGGTCGGGTTACCCACGAATTTTGTTATCCAGTCCAAAAAAATAGGTTTAAAACTCGATAGGCTGATAGTTAGTCTGCCCGAGTCCGAACCCAATATCCTTAAAAAGAGGGTTTGAATTTACCCCCAAACCCATTACTTAGCCTAAAGCTCGGCCCAATAACCCGCCTAAAAAACCTGTTAAAACCCGGCTCAAGAGTCCACCCAGCCTTCCTTAAAAAAAAAATTATACTTTTAAATCATTAAATTTGAAATTTTGAAATAAATCTCCAAATATCAAAATTTGAAGTTTTAAAAATATAAATACTATAAATAATGTATTATTTTTTTTTCATGTATTAAGTATATATGTTTTAAAGGGTAGAGTAATGCAAATGATAGATAAATAAATAAGTATCACCTTAGTTAGAATGTATTCATTCTATTGGATGATGTTCATTCCCTAATCAAAAATAAAATTATTTATTATTTTATTTTTATCTATTTTGACTTTACTTTTGATTTAAAAATATAATTTACACAAATATTAAGTAACAAAAATATTTATTATTTTAAAATAAAATTATATATAAAAAAACCCGCGAATAGACCCGCATAGCAAGCTCGCTCAAAAGGCCTACAAAATACGCTTGCGGGTTAAGTTGCGAGTAGATTACTCCTACCTAGGCCCCGTCCACCCAATAATTCACTTGATTAAAGGATTGAGTATACAATACCTACGCCCAACCCAAAAATAGTTTTACGGGCCTAATCCAGCCCAACCTAATTCATGGACATTTCTAATGCTCCGTTTAGTAGGGAGGATGGAAAGTAGGAAAGATGTAAAGTAGGAAGGATACATTTTCCTTCCGTTGTGTTTGGTTGGATATATGAAAAATAAAAATTATTATTTTTTTTTTGTGCTGGCTAAAATTAGGTGTGACAATAAAGTCGAATCGTGTCGTGTTAAATTATTACGAGTTTGTGTCGAATATTAGTCAAACCTAACTTAACTCGTTTAACTAATTGTGTCGTGTGGAGTTGGGAGGTGACCTATTTATTTTCGTATCGAGTTCGAGTCATATCATCGTGTTGAGTAAAAAAATTTCACCATTAGTTAAGATGAAAAAAATTAAATTAAAATTTTAAAAAATATATATATTTTTATTTTTTTTTCAAATTAATTTTCAAAAATTTTTAATATATATATATATATATATACATATTTTTTCATTGTATTTTTATATGAAATTAATATATACATAAGATATATCTATATAATAAAACATGAGTGTGTTTGAATTTTATCTCAGTTATATTTTCTCCCTCAAAACTATCATCAATCACTTATCTCACTCATCATCCATTTGTTAGACTCAAACATCAAATCGCATCTCTTATTTTTATCATATGTTTAATCATTTATATATTTCTTTCTTAAAAATATCACATCACTCATTTCTATAATATATTTAATCATTTAATATTTGATTAATTTGTAATTAATATATTTTTAAAAAAATTAATATAATAAGATCGATTTTTTGGACACTTGAATATTTTATTTTATCGTGCCTTCAGGCACGGGTTATGACTAGTAGACGAATAAGATACATCTCAACACAAACAATTAACTTTCCATCCACTTTCCTTCCTATTTTGGAGGGATTGATTTTGGTGAGTTGAAAGGAAAGTTAATCTATCTACTTTTTTATCCTTCCTACTTTCATTTCTTACCAAACATAATGTTTTATTTATTCCTCCAACTTTCCATCCTTTTAATTTTCTATCCTCCCACTTTTTCATCATATCAAACGAAACATAAGTCTAATGATAGTTCGATTATTTGATAAACGTTTTTACAAATGTAATACGTCAGGAATTTCAATATAGTACGATTACTCTTGTGGGACCACAATTCATATATTTACCCTATAATAAAAATTATTTGTACACCTATTAAGCGGGGAGAAGGCTACGGTACATCCATAGGAATTTTTGGTACCATACCAAAAATTTCAAATTACAACGTTAATGATATGTTTACTAAATTTATGGCATATTTACACAAGTTGGTAACAAGACAAGACATTTAAATGACAAGACAAAACATATTTTTGAGCTGTCATTAAGTCAATTGAGGGCAAAATTACAACATTAGTGGAAAGTTTACGACTATAGTGAATAAAATTATAACATTAGTGAAAATTTTACAACAGTAGTGAATAAAATTACAAAATTTATGGGAATATTTACAACTTCAGTGGTATATTTATCAAATTTATGAGAATATTTACAACTTTGGTGGTATGTTTACCAAATTTGTGAAAATCTTTACAACTTCAATGAATTCAATTATTTACAATTTCATGGAGAGATTTGATCGATCATGGAGATATATTCGATCGATCGTGGAGAGATTTGATCAATACACACTTGTGTGTGTTTATTTTATGAATATTTTACAACTAATTCAAGAAGATATACAACTTCAATTGATCAATTACTACTTTTATGGGAATATTTATAATTTCAATTGATTCTTTATGAGAATATTTACAACTTCATAGAGAGATTTATAATTTCAGTGGTATATTTATCAAATTTGTTAAATTATTTATAACTTCAATGGTATGTGTTACCAAATTTGTAAAAATCTTTACAACTTCATGGGAAGATTTGATCAATTGTTGAGAGATTTGATCGATCACAAATTTACTGTTTTTTAAAAAAATTTGGGGGGAACTACTTCAGCCTTACGATAGATCACAAGATCTTAGGATAGATCGCAAATATTTTGGAGATAAAAAATAATAATAATTTTGATATATTCTAAAAAATAATAAAAAATTTTTTAAAAAATTTAAAATTAAATTTTTATTAAACATTGTTTTGATAGATCAATTACACATATTTTATTTATCATTTTTATGGGAATATTTATAATTTGAATGGATTCTTTATGGGAATAATAACAACCTTAGTGGTATGTGTTACCAAATTTATTTGTTTAATTGATCTATCAAAAATATGTTTAATAAAAATTTAATTTTAATTTTTTTTAAAAAATTTATCCAATTGGAGATTTATCCAATATTTTTTTTTTAAATTTATCCAATTTTTTTTAAATTAAAATTGAATTTTGAAAAACCCAGTTTTTATAAAAAAAAAATTAGATTTAAAATTGGATTTAAAAATTGATTTTATAAATTTTCAAAAAAAGTTTAAAAAAATATGTGTAATTGATATATCAAAAATATGTTTAATAAATATTCAATTTTAATTTTTTTAAAAAAATTTATTATTATTTTTTAGAATATATTAAAATTATTATTCGGAATATATCAAAATTATTATTTTTTTTATATCCAAAATATTTGCGATCCATCCTAAGATCTTGTGATCTATCGCAAGGCTGAAGTAGTCTCCCCCAAATTTTTTTCAAAAATAGTAAGTTTGTGATCGATCAAATCTCCAGACGATTGATCAAATCTCCCCATGAAATTGTAAATATTTGAATCTATTGAAGTTGTAAAGATTTTCACAAATTTGGTAAATAACCATTGAAGTTATAAATATTTTCACAAATTTGATAAATATACCACTAAAATTATAAATCTCCCTATGAAACTATAAATATTCCCATAAAAAATCTATTGAAGTTGTAAATATTCTCATAAAAGTGGTAATTGATCCATTGAAGTTGTTTATTTTCTTGGATTAATTGTAAAATATTCATAAAATAAGCACGCACAAGTGTGTATTGATTAAATTTCCTCACAATCGATCAAATCTCCCCATGATCAATCAAATATATCTCCACAATCGATCAAATCTCCACTTGAAGTTGTAAATATTTGAATCCATTGAAATTGTAAAGATTTTTACAAATTTGATAAATATATCATTGAAGTTGTAAATATTTTCACAAATTTGATAAATATTCCCACAAATTTTTTAATTTTATTCACTATTTTTGTAAAATTTTCACTAATGTTATAATTTTGTTCATTATATTCGTAAACTTTCCACTAATATTGTAATTTTGCCCTCAATTGATTTAATGGCGGCTCAAAAATATATTTTATCTTGTTACCAATCGATATAAATATGACATAAATTTAATAAATATACCATTAATATTATAATTTGAAGTTTTCGATATGATGCCGAAAATTCCTACGATGTACCGTAGCCTTCTCCATTAAGCAGACACTGAAAGATTCATGGAGCAGAATTAAAGGCAGCTCCACATTTGTATGCGTCACAACATGTATTTGCAAATTTCCCCCATTATCTTATCCAAATTACATCTTATCCAGAATTTCTCGGCCAAGTGCCTGTAACTAAAAACCCGGCGACTGAATCGAACTCAACTCCGGTCGAGAGCCATTCTCGCACCGCCACAGACCACTGTAAGTAAAACCCGCGCTTCTCTCGGTAATAAAATAAGCCCAGAGAGAGAGAGAGGGGCAGGTTTTTTCTCTTGGTCGCCCGTCCTTCTCTCTCATGTCACAACACCCGTTACAACCGTCACAAAAAAGCGTCTTCGTGTTCGAACTCTACCGATAATCCATTACGATGTCGTTTTTAATATTGGCTCTCCTCTTGTTGCCACCTAACCTTATCGCCGTCGAATTTGAACCAGAGCCTTCCATTTTCTNGTCTTCGTGTTCGAACTCTACCGATAATCCATTACGATGTCGTTTTTAATATTGGCTCTCCTCTTGTTGCCACCTAACCTTATCGCCGTCGAATTTGAACCAGAGCCTTCCATTTTCTAAATTCTTAAAATATTTTGAGATGACACCGAACAAAAAGTGTGCAATAAAGGATCGATTTATTGCCACGTAAGATCTTCACTACACTTTATCCTACGTGGCAAACGATATGAACCGTCGGCCACATATTTTAATCAAGATGCTTATCGTGAAGATTACTTAATTAAATGTGGTGGAATGACAGTTATATCCTTCTCGAATTTTTTAATGTCTCTCAGATCTGAATGATCTTTGTTATTTGATTGGGATGAGGTCATTAAAGGAATAATAATAAAAAAAAGCTAGACTTGGAACTACAGCCACGTGATTATAACTACTTTTTATTCTTTTGTTTTCGTGAGTATATTCTTCTTCTTTCCTCAAAAACCACCATGGGCTGGAGCATGCATGTTGTGATCCCTAAGCTAACATCACATTCAGCTCTATTCATTAAAGTCTCCTTGGCCACAAATAACAATAAGAAAAACACCATGGCTTGAGTATTAGTGGCGAGATTAGACTGAATTTGTGAAGTGATTACTTATTTACAGATTTAGACCATGTTATAAAATTCTTTTTAACATTGGCCAGAGTCTTATACTGTCCAATAACATTAACTATGTGGAATAATATAAACGGGTTAATATAAAAATAATAAAACGAGTAATTATTTTATACATGATTACACATTTTCATTTATTGTAGGTTGTTGGAACTTAATTTTACTATCATGTAAGAATCATCTTCATTATTACATTCGACAGCTAGAATCCCTAATTAATGTTAGGCTCATGCCCTTTCAACTGCTCCCATGGAAGGTTTTGTTTTATTCTCACATTGATATTCCAAAGCAAAACAATTAGCCAAAAAAATAAATAAATAAAGTTGCCTAAGCTTCTATTTAGTCTAACATAATATAGAGTCAAGTCACTTCTAATACATTATCCGCTATTTCAATCATTAGTGAGGAACATCACATAGCTGCAAAAAAAAATTTACATCACGGATGACCTCAATACATTTATAGAAAGAAAGAGATCATTTGATCATAACAAGGCTATGAAATATTAAACAATTTTTATAATCATGTTTTTTTTTATTGTAGTCTCTGTTTAATGATAGAGTAGCGCTATGTATCCCAAATTTATAATCCACCCAAATTTGTATTCTAAATCAAGGAGGATCATTGGATCAGTGGGTTCCATCAACTTTTTTCAATGAGACCCACTGATCTAATGGTCTTCATTGATTTGAAATGTAAATTTGGGATACATATCATTACTCTTAATGATAACCTACGATTTATTATTAAAAATTTTAGAAAAAAATATATTAGATAACATTAAGGTATTTAATTTTGGGAGCGGAGCAGTGAGTGAGCGCGTGGGTGGTTCAATTTTGAACTACAAATTTCCTAAATATGGAAATAAAATTCAAATAGTTGTCCCCACAAAATTATTGCAAAGTTACAAAAAAAAAATTTCCCTCTCTTCGTGACCCAACGATTTTCTCGATCATGCTAGGTATACAACCGTACGATCCCCATCTCCCTACACGTGGCATGATCCCATCCAACCTGGCAAGTGTGTGGCAAAGAACTAGTCTTTGGGGTGGTTTTTGGATGCAACCTTGTATAGGCGGTAACAAGATGGGCTTTTACCGATAGGTCCGCTAACTGGTGTCAACGATATATAAGAGCCGGGGGTTTAAGTAAAGGTTGGGTACATGGGTGGTTTTCAGAGGGTTTTGGCAATCTGATCTGAGGGAGAGAGGAGAGAGAAAATTAAGAGGTAGCGTCCGAGACAATGTTTGTTTCCCGAGAAAGATAGAAAGAGAGGGAAAGAGAAAATGGGATAGAAAGTTACTTGATCGATGCGAATTCTGATTTGTTTTTTAGATTCGTTTGGTCTTTGAATTCTCCGATCTTACATTCGCCTGTAAATACTCCTCAAATTCAAGAAATTCATATGTGGTGGAGATATATGTTATTTGAACCAGAATTTTGGTGAATCTGACGAGAAATCGGTTCTCCAGAGGTGAGATGATCGAATTTTCTGGCTTCTGTTGTCTAATTTGACAAAATTCGCGTCTTCTTGCATAGAAATCTGAAGAAAAGTCAAGAAAATTTTGATTTTTATGTTGGTGGAGGTTGAATTGCATGGTCGCTGCATATTTTCTTTGATGTCCGTCAGTTTCTTTGCTACCAAAATCTTTGTGTCATGAGTTTTTTTATGTCGTGTGAGTATTTCGTTTGGAGTTGGTTATTTAGTTCCGATTCTGTCTTGGATTTGTTCTTTCCATTTTGGATTGCATTTCTGGTGGGTTCGATCTGAGGGTTGGGTCCTAAATTTCTAACAGATTGTCTAGAAAAATATGATTTTTCTTCATTCCCTGAAATTCGACTGAGATCTATTGTTTTCTCTCTGTTATTTCTTCTTTGACATCACCTCAATTATCGGGGGTCTTTCGTTTGATCTGCTACTTGGGTTTCGGATCATCTGTAAGTGTGTGCTACTCATGTTGAGTGATGGGTAGAATAATACTATTTTCGTTTTGGATGCTATTTTTGGATCTCCTGTATGCTCTAAGAGGGTTTTGCGAGGGTTTTTGTTTTATCCTCAAATTTCTTTATTTTTCATCTGCTTTCTTAAAAAGCCCATTTTCACGCTTAAANAATAACCTAACCCAAAGAGGCTGTTTAGTAAGAGGATACGAGGCTTAACAATATGAGTTTAAAGAAAATAGTCTAAAAAATTTTTAAATTTTATGTTTGAATTGAAAATTCAATCTTGAGTTCTCAAACCCGGCTCATAGTTGACTCAAATATTAAATTCATGATCATAAGTTTTGTTAAACTTAAGAGGAGGTGGGTTTGAGAAGATAGATTAAAGGGTTAAGGATGCAAAAAATAATTATATCTCTTAACATGAGTATGAATTGGATTGATCAAAGATAAAATAGTAATAATTATGATATATTTGTGGGTCATATATTTATATATGTTGCATACCAAATATGAGTATGTACCGGATTCAATGTTGAATCCTATTTTTTGTAAAGAGAGGTTTAAGTTTGAAAGTGNATATATTTATATATGTTGCATACCAAATATGGGTATGTACCGGATTCAATGTTGAATCCTATTTTTTGTAAAGAGAGGTTTAAGTTTGAAAGTGTTTATATTAACTTATCCAAAAAGATTATAATTAATTCAAATTAAAAAAATTATAGCATGACTCAAAAAATTTATAATTTATTTATTATAAATAAATTTAAAAACATGTGTCAAAACCCACAAAAAAGTCATTAAATTTTTAGGTAGTCTTCTGCATTTTTGATTTTGACAAGGAATCATTTTCTTATAATGCCAGGGCAAGTGAACAATGCTAAAGTAATGTTTGGGTGTTAGGATGTACTATCCCATCAAGGGCTTGTGTGGCACGGTTATAACTAATAACTTTGAGTAGATCATGAGTGGGGGCTGAAATGGAGTGATCAAATTCTTTATGTTACCAAATTTTAGTAAAAAATAAAATAAAATATATAGTCGAGTATATTCACTTAAAATTTAAAACTTCATTAATCTATGCGAGTACTTTCTCGTCTTTTATAGCTAAATTATTCACTGTAATATTAATCTAAAAAATTGAGAACATTTACCAAACTATGAAATGAAAATGTGTTAAGCTCATTTTATCAACTTAAACTTTTTTAACAATTTGATGCCACACTAATACCGTCTCTCTTGATATACAATGAAACCATGTGACGGAATATTCAAAAATAATTATACGAGAAATAGAGTATTCAATAAATACTTATGTTACATATTTTATGATATGAAATAGTTGGATATAAACATAACAGACGATTAAAGTACTTTACTTTTGCTTGTGCACTTGAAGCAAAATGTTGCTTGAACGCTTCAACTGACTGCCTAATAGTCACAATGTTCCAACTCTCCTTTACTCATCAACTTTCCCAAAGGCAATAAAAAGAAGTGTCACCCTAGATGTGGGTCAGAATGTCTTGCTAAATTTCAAGAATCCTTTTGGACTTTTTTTTTTTCACTATTCTGAAATTTTATAGGAGGGGGGGGGGGGGGGGGGCGGGCCGGGG